>JAOVYW010006672.1:0-18405 GCA_025775045.1 Hiodon tergisus
ACCCACCTACCCACCTACCCACCTACCCACCTACCCACCTACCCACCTACCTACCGGAACATCTTAGTCAAAAGGAATTAATATGGAGGTGGTCCCCCCTTTGTTGCTATAACAGCCTCCACTCTTCTGGGAAGGCTTACCACTAGATGTAGGAACACTGCAACAGGGACATTCAGCCACAAGATTCGCAGTTAGTGCCCAATTCATTCCAAAGGTGTTTTGATGGGATCAAGTCTCAGTGCATGCCAATAAAGTTCTTCCAAAACGATCTTGCCAAACCATTTCTGTATGGACCTGTGCAGGAGGGCATAATTCTTCCTCCACCAAACTTTACAGTTGGCACTATACACGTGAGCAGGTAGTATTATCATGGCAACCTCCAAATCCAGATTTGCATGTCGGACTGCCAGATGGTGAAGCGTGATTCATCACTCCAGAGAACGCGTTTAGACTCCTACAGGGTCCGTTGGGGGACAAGTGTTCCACCACACCAACCGACACTTGGCGCTGTGCATTGTGTGCGGCTGCTTGGCAATGGAAATCCATTTCATGAAACTCCCAACGAACAGCTCTTGTGCAGACGTTTCATCCAGAAGCAATCTAGAACTCGGTAGTGTTGCAATGGAGGACAGACGATATTTACAAGCAATATACGGCTCAGCATTCGGTGGTGGCCTAGCTCTGGGTGGCCTACCACTTGGCGGCAGAGCTGTTGCTGCTGCTCAGATGTATCCACTTCACAATAACAGCACTTACAGTAGAACGAGGCAGCTATAGCAGGGCAGAAATTTGAATAACTGACTTTTTGGAAAGCTGACATGCTGAAAGTCACTGAGCTCTTCTACTGGCAATGTTTGTCTATGGAGATCTCATGGCTGTGTGCTCTATTTAATACACCTGTCAGCAACGGTTGTGACTGAAATGGACAAATCCACTAATTTGAAGTGATGTCCGCATACTTTTGGTCATGTAATGTATACACATATATACATGCTTTTTAAGCATCAGGGAAAACAAGCCCAAACTCATCCAACACTGCCACACAACAAGCTGAGATGGTGGGAGATACCCTTCACACAACACCCAAGTGATCGGAGCAGGACATTAAAGACCGTATGGAAGGCCCAGCGTGCTTTTGAAAGCTGACTAATACAACTCAGATATTCTGCATCAGTCGCAGGTGGGGATCGCAGTCAGTGTTTGCAAAGAGGAATTCCATCTCACCGGAAAGGAAGTTGGAAGAACAATGTGCTTTGGTGAGCTGGTCAATGTGCCCACCGCTATGACAGCTTTCACTGGTATTGTTAATATCTGAAAAGACAAACGGAATCAAAAAATGAATCAGAAACGGCATCAAATTCTGGCAAGGCCCTTTAACATATTTGTGGAACGCACCAGGTAACACACCTCGTAGTCTGTTGTAATGTGTATAGCTCCATCATATACACCCTCCAGGTCTTTTGACACAAGGGTGACTCTAAATGCAGCATAGTAGCCAGAGGCCAATATCACCTGCAGAGACAAATATGCATCCTGTAAGGCAATTTCCAAACCCACTTCCAACACAAACGCATGCTTTTGTCCGTTCTGATGAATAATACATGCAGCTGTACCACACAGCATCTTGGCTAACAAAACATGTTGTTATTTCATTATAACAACATACATTTCCTTATGCCTCCGTTCAGCCACCTATATAAATGACAGTCATGAACAATATTACTGGCCTCTGATAGGAAGAGTAACAGCGACATAAAGAAGGAAGCAACAATGATTCTTACAAAACTACAAAAAAGGTGAATATCTCCATGATAGTCTCTTAAAATATTATTAATGAAATTATAAATGGAAAACAAAAAGCCAAAAGCCAAACCCAAAACAGGCCTTTTTTTCCTTTAAAGGAGTAAGTAGATATAATTCTCTATATCTACTAAGTGCATGCAATGCCCCAGTATATGCGTCGTTCTGATATGACCTAAGCCAAATTGTCATTTAGCAGGATGCACCACCGACATAAAAAAATGAAATTTTTTTTTAATGCATGACTTTGAATGTGAGGCTGTGCGCGTACAGTTTTCTGGTTGGACGCCGTCGCGTCCTGTAGTTCTTTCAGCCTTGATAGCATGCCGGTTCTGTTCCCCTGCTCGGACCGGAGCAGCTCCATTGACAGGCTGTCTCCGGTGACCTGCCAGGACTTGATCTCCAGCTGGGGAAGGGGAGGGGGTTCAGAAGTCAGACGCTGCCCAGTGGGACGTTAAGAAGGGGGGGGGGGAAAATCAAAAATCAAAATACTTCTGAGCAGGACAACGGGTTCCCACCTCAATGGGGTTACTGTTGACGACCACAAACACGATGCTGCCAACGTCTGTGGCACTGAGAACACTGAAGTCTATGAAGTGCTCCTCCGGACTGGGTGGCAGAACAATTGGCTGTTTGGGGGGAAATGGAAAGTTTCATCAACAACATAATAAAACAGAATCCTTTATACATACAATTCATAAAAAATATCTCAACTGCATTGTTCTTACAATTTATTGATATTAAGTCAATAGTAGTATGGAGGGTTTCCTTTTGTATTACACTTAATCCCTAAAACTACAGCACTTTTGTATGTCGCTCTGGATAAGCGTGTCTGCTAAATGCCATCAATGTAAAAGTTTCAATATATCCCGCCATTTCCTGCAAATAAGTAGACATTAGAAATACTAAAGAAAAGTGATGTGTAATCCTAAAGCCCAGGGAAGGGTGTTCTGACATGTCTGCCCCAGGACGAACCTCGAGGAAGCCGGTGTAGGCCCGGATGGGGAGGTGGAATTTGGAGGCATTGGTGATGAGCAGGATGTTGCTGTCGATGTGAACGGAGGGCCTGACAGGCCGAAAGCAGAGGGAGAAAATATTGTGGGACTCGTGCGGCGGGATCAGGATGGCCTGGCTGAAGTTCTGTACCTGACGAAGACACAGAGGCAGCATTAGCTTCATGACCTGGAGCAACCCCGCCAACAGAAAAGTCAACTTTCTCTGTCTCTCAACTTGCAGTTTCTCAACCCTCAAACCAGGCTTCTCCATCTCAATACAAAACATATCTTAAGTTCGTCCCATTTGTTATAGGTCAAACACCTCGATGGCTGAGGATAACGCTCTACCTGGTACCAACATACCTCATCCTCTAACTGTTTGGTCCTGAGAAACCTCTTATTCACCGAGAATATTTAATCTGTTTTTTAATGCAACAATGAACCAAGCATGACCAAAAAGCTAATCTGATCCATTTCCCAACAGCTTCTAGCCTATTCATATCAGGGCATGAGAATTACTCTAAATTAAAGTATTTTCTTTGCATTGCATCAAGAGTATCATTGATCCAAAAATGTGAATCAAATGTACTACATCAGCCTCTGATGGCTGGATGGAACTCCCATTCACTCCAACCCAATATAACAATCAGCCGGCACACAGCAACACTCACGGCAAACATAGTCTTGGCCTCCTCCGGCAGGGAAACGTTGTGAATGCGGATGGCAAAGTTGAACGTGTTGGTAAGGAAGATGGGCCTCTCCATCGGATCTGTGGGACTATCTCTGATGTGAAACAGCGTGGCTGTGTGGTCAAACCCCAGGTACCTGATCCAGACAGATTTCAGCATCAAAGCTGCCGTTTCACACTAGAGTGTTGTCAGACCATGTTGCCACATGGGTGATATACAGACAAGTTGATTAAACATGAGTACAGCGCATCAATACGATTGAATAGACATTGCAAATATATCCAACTGATAATTATTTCATAAAACAGTGGTGTCACTGCATTCATGTCAGCATTACATGCAACAACTCAGTAATTTCATTAGTGTTCTTAAGGTGTAATCTGAAATTCAGAATTATTCATACCGTTTATAATTTTAACACTCTTAAGCAAACCTTCTTTCAAATAGTTAAAATTCAGTAATTCTCCAGAACACCTTTTTTGACTTATTTTTATTAAGACCATTTACACAATAGCATTTTGTACTATTACTATTTAAGAGTAACAGTAAACCTTTTTGGGACAGAAAACCCAATTTTTCCCCCCATTTTCCCCCCCATTTTTCCTAATGACTGAAGCAAAGCCTTACCCTTCTAAAACTTCAGCTTGGTATGGAATTTCAAGTTTGGAGTAGCTTTTCTCTTTCGCTTTCACTGTAATTTTACCAGAAAACTGAAACGGTCTTCGCGCTTTTGACGCTGAAAAAAGAGAAACGCTGCGGTTATGCATACGGCAACAGCAGCTCAGCATTGCAAGCGACACCAGGGATGAATCCTGGAAGCGAGCCAAACATTTATGCGGATTGAAAAGATCAAAAAGCAGCAGGAGCAGAGCAAGGGCATCAGTGTCGCACAATGGCCTGGCTCACCAATACAAGGAAGGAAAACGAAAACAAAGGCTTGTCTGCACCTCCACTGATGAGGAGCAGAAACTTTAGATGGTGATGGATGGTTAGTGATTGGGGGAGGGGGGCTGTGTGGTGAGCAGCTGCTCTCTAAATTCTCACCATTCATATCAAGGCCAGTACCAGTAGCTCCTACCATGTTGCATCATCACACTACAGTGCCAGGAGTGAGTTACAGGCTCAAATTTTGTTTATTATAGCAGGCTAACATGATGTCAGTCTAACAGCAAAACCCTTCAACCAAATACGTGAAGACCGCATGTTTAAGGTCCATTAATCATGTTATTGAGATGGCTTTTTGTTAAACTAATCATATTTAGAGGAACAATCAGGCAGGAAGACTATTATCTAAACATAAAATTCTTAGTGGTGGTATAGAGGACAACAGTGATTTAATATAGCATGTTGGGAAGTGATTGACCAAACGTATAAAATGTTCCACTTGTGTATTTTTAACGTGGTTTTGCAACTCTCTATTAGAATGATGTCAAAGCAGAAGAGTTTTTAAAGGAATACCAAGGTCAGAAGTAATAAGTCTATTACAGTAGCACCCGTCAGCAGAAAATGACCGTAGATTCTAAGGACATTCTTTAAAGAGAAACCACAGGACTTACCATCAAAACTGATACTTGCAACTTTGGTATATCTACTTTCTCCAGCTTTGAGTGTGACTGGCTTAAAGTCTATGGAAACGGCTTCATTTGATGGTGTTGGCCGCACACTCTGTAAAACCAAGCACTACTATTAGCTTGCCCGATAGAAAACATTATTATTTTATTTATTTTTAAAGACAAGATTGTCAAATCCAGTCATCACAACCACAAGCTATGCTGGTTTTTGTTCTCATCGCTTAATTGAAACAGAGCCTTTATTTGATTTATAAATCATCCCTGATCTAATAGATTTAGCTTGAAAACCAGCTGACTCTTCTGGCTATGACCGGAGTATAACAACCCTAAATCAAGAGGTACTTACTGTAATTGGTACATCTTTAGCTCCTGAATTTAGAAGATGCAAATTCAGCTGTTTTGGACGATCTGCAAAATAAATAAAAAACAAAAAAAAATGTCACTTTCTCTCGTAAATGTAATTTTCAGACCTAACATGCATATAAAATGGCAAACATGCAGTCACTTAAACTTGACAGGCATTTATGAGAGATGTATGTAGGCAGCAATTTAACATCCGGGCCCTCCTCATGCTAAATTACAGTCTGCTGTAATGACATGACATTCTGAGAAGCCTCACCTTGCGATCGTAGGGTACCAAAGTCCAGCATCTCTGTGGAGGAGTATATACCAGGAGCTAGAACAAAGCGATAGACCATTAGTTAAGGAGTGCACGTTCTCTACTCTACACCAGACAATCACAAGACCGAGAGAGACCAGAGATTTACCTGTGGTGACCTCCACCTCCACCGGGAGGATGATGAACTCATCCTCATTGGAGGCATTGGTTTTTATCCTGATGAAGGCCGTGTGGTTATCTGCATCTCGTGAGGAGAAGCTTGCCCTCATCACCCCCTTAGTCTCAAACGGGGGAATCTCCTGGAGTCCACAGATAAGGCAGGGTTAGGGCGAGAAATAAAAATGTAGAGCCCATTGAACATTTCAAGGCTAGCAAACCAACACAGCAGAGGGAAAAGGAAATGGCTAGTGAACAGCAGGTTCACATAAATGCAGTCATTTACAGGCCCCGGTGAAACGGACACAATGGATATACCAAAGACCAGATACTAACCCATAGTTTTCTGGTGCCTCCTTGCTGGCCCGTGGGTAGCTCCAGGTGCAGGTCCCCCCCACTGGAGTACATTTCAACAACCTGCAGACATAGGAGACTTATTTTAAACAGTTAACGCCGTAAATGCCGGACCGTGGGCCAAACCGCCCCGAGATAATAAAAGATAAGACGTGTTAGTTTATTTCTGACCGTAACAAAGTTTGACAAGCAGTGTCAAGTTTACCAAGCTTAACCAACCCTGCCGTGTGTCATTTACCTACGGTGGCCTGATACAGGATAACACAATTGAGTCTAATTTCAATGAGCATTTGTATTTTGTCAAAACAATCCTGTATTTGAAGACGGGGAGAAATAATCCCCTGGCTGAAATCCGAGCTTTATGAAAAAAAACACGGCTCACTAAAAACCTACCGTAGGTCTGTTCTCTGGGGAACAACAAAACAAAGAGTGCATACCTGCAGCGGTTCGCTGTGTGGGTTGTGTATATTTATAAGGGGCGAAAAGCTGCTGTTTACAGGCACCCGTGCCCCAATGAAGGGCCGCAGCCTGTAAGGGTTGGGTATGCCCACGCCAAACACCTTTAAAGCAAAGACATCAAATCAAAACGAGAGAGGTACATGACACTCACTTTCCATATATGGTTATACTCTTAGTAAAAACATATTCTTGTACATACCTGATACGTGAACACCCCATGATGTGACGTATTAATAAATAAAGTATTTTCTACATTGCCCACTACTCGGGCTAGAAAAACCACATCAAATGATGTATTTCCCCCAGGTGGAATTATCTATAGAAGGGGGGAGAAAAAAAGCTTAATTGCCATAGTAAACATACTGAAAAACATTGATCTTCAGCAAAGCTCTATAAATAGACACTAAATTAAGGCTTCAAATGCTAATCCTCAAAGGCAATTAAAGAACTCAACAATTCAAACCTATCTCTCAGAGACACCAAACTAAACTTGGTCAAAGACTAATCCATATTGTTAGTAAAACTTTGAAAATGGATGAATAAATAAGGATGAATAAAAAATGTTATTCCGTTTTTGTATATCCATGGCGACCAATTCCTAAAACAGTTTGATGGGGCTTTGATTTACATAGATATCAAGGACAATGGCATAGAACACCAACTTATCACAAGAACATGCATGCAGACAAGGATAAGCTAGCCAAACGACAACAAAGAATACAAAAAACATTCGTTTTGCAGTAATACCGACTTGGATTCAAAGCACCACTGTTGTGAGTGTAATCAAATATTTACAGAGTTTAATATTTTTCATTACAGACAAGGTTGTGCATATATATATATATATATATAGCACATAGACTAAGAAAATGATGTAAATTTCAGATGCAGTAAACATGTTTTAGCCTACAACAAAACACTTACCCTATTTTGAAAAAAGGAAGCGTGAAAATGAGCGGTTGTCGCTGATATTGATATTAAAATTATAGTTTCTTCTGAACTAGGATTGTGCAAGTAAACTTTTTCCATTTTTGGCATCCCAACGGGCCTGCAAAGAACAAGATAAATATGGATCATTAACAGACCATCAAGATGTGCATCTAATAAACTCTCAGTCAGTCAGTACTCATTCAAATGAATCATTCTAATCGAACGCTTCAGAAATTGCAGGCTTGTCATGGTCTCAACTGAAGAAAGATGACTAAAGAAGATATTAATGTCTATGAAGAAAAATAGCATCCAAGTAACACTGTCATTTCTCATTCTCCTTCAGCGATCACATAAAAAAATAATTTAATCCAACACGCACGCACACACACGCACACACACACTTTAAGCCTTTGTGGGCCCTGAGGAACCGTCATATCTATGGTTTAACACAAGAGCAATCCGACTCAGAACACCACACAGTGATGACACCGTGTCAATTTAACTAAGAATAAGGTTGCGTTTTTGTTTGTAGCAATATCTAGAATGCACTGTTTTAGGGACAAACTTAAAATGTCCATAGACAGTATACAGAGCATGTACCACCAGTATACTAAGTTCCAAGCTGAAAGGATAAAGTGTCAGGGCTGTGTCAGTCGAATGTTGCATGCTGAAATACTCTATTTGATTGGGTTGCCATTCAGCCATATTTTGACATTTCGCAAGTTTGTTAGTGCTTGGTACAATGAGTTCACGTAAAATTAAGTGTCAATCGGACAAGCGGTTAATGACAATTTGGCAATTCCATATCGTGATGACACAAATAACTACTGCCAATTTCCATCTTTACAGATGAAGGCCATTTATGCAGACTGAAAGGAAATACTTCAAGATCAAGGGCCTATTTTCTTTTTTTTTAAATAAAAGAGCTGGCCGATTGCTGACCCACAGAATAGAATAGAGGGTGCGCACTGAGGGCATGGTGTGGGTTCTCAGGGTTCTTAAAGCAAATTTATAGGTACAGAGGTGGTGGGATAGAGCCATATGAGGCGTGTTTGCTCCCACTCTCTGTCAAGGCAGGACCGTCTGCTTGAAGAGCTAATAACACGTTGTGAAGCACATCAGCGTCTCGATCAGCCACCAGGCTTTCCTCCTGGCCCTCTCAGGCACTTCTAAATATGCCGTGAGTCACATATGGGCGGTTTTGCCTAAATATCAGACTGCTTCCTCAAAATCTGGACAGTCTTCTCCTGCTTCCTCGGAGGGATTAGGATGGGAATTCTGGCAGCAGGAAAGCACTGTGCCGTGGTTTCACAGACAAAACTGAAAACTGACCTGCTTAAAATAACACTATTATACAATGCATTCTGATTTAATTGCAAAGGAACAGGTACTTTTACAATACTTTCCTGCCAAAAATTAAAAAAATACCTGCCAAAATAAATACGCAGAAAATGCATTAACATAAAAAGTTGGTCTAATAACAAATCTTAGTTAGCACACACACACACACACACACACACACACATATATATATACAAAAAAAATTATTTAGTTAAAAGCTCGGTCAATGTCTTGTAACGTACGTAGCGCTAGAAGGCTAAATAACTTATTATATTTTAAGGTATAACTTGACGTCAAGTCTGGTTAGATAGCTTCCATTAATAGGAACTTGCCTAATTATTGCTGGCAAATTCAGTAGTTCCAGATTCCCTTGAAATGCACGTTTTAACAGATAATTAATTGTGCAATCTCATAATCAATTTAAGATAGATACTTCATAGGTAAGAACAGGGTTCCCATTTCTGGGTATAGGTTTTCCTTCCACCTGAGCACAAAATCTATTCATTCAACCAATTATTGACCTGATAGAGCTAAAGACATATTTCATCACCTTGTTATGAAAATGATGAACAAATACTTAGACTGAAACCCTACTGGCAGAGAACGACGGAACAAATTGGGCCACTATAGTATCTAGTTGTAAAAAATTAAAAATAAAATCAAAAACTGGATTTCTCACCACTACAAAGTAGCACGTCCAGAGAACTTGTAAAATTTTAACCAGGAACAAAGGTAATGAAATTGAAAACTTTTTTTTATTTTTATTTAAACAAGAACTTTCCAAGACTTATATCCCAATGACAGTATTCTAGCGTAAAAATGAAGAGAACGTAGCTCAAAACGTGTGTATATCGGGTGTGATTTCTCAAAGACACGTTTAATAATACCTAGCAACAACTTAAGCTAGCAACAACTTGAAGATGGCAGTCTTAGGCCAATCCCCCTTCACAAGTACAAACAGCTTTTCATCGAGAAGTGGAGTGTGCATTCAATGCTTTTCAAAACGATAGGTTTTCACAGCACTCAATGCTATTTCAAACATCCGGCAACATTCGGAAGGCAGGACAAGTCACGAGTGTGGCAGTGCCTTCAGAGACAAATCATTCCCAAGCAACATTAAAAAGAAGGCTTTATGTCAGCCAGGCCCTCTAACACCTGATGAAAGCCCTAGGTCGTCAGTAGAAAATTAAGAAAAAAGGAAGACTGAGGGAACATACCACCATTACTAATCAAAGCACAAATACATAGAAAAGACAAACGAACAGCGGTTCTGGGTACTTACTGTTCGTGGAAGTCCAACATTGGTGGCTCAAACCGTATGGGTCTGCAGTTCCCCCGGTTTAAGGGAGCACTGTGGAAGACAGCAGAGTTGTGGAAAAGCAGCAGAAGAAGGGGCAGTTTAGCGTCCATGCTGCCTCGACTCAGACACACACAATTACAACAGTGAGTAACTAGATTCATAGGTGTAAGCTCATAGCACAAGCATTAGGGAGGAACCCACCAGACCTGCCTGGCAACCACAGGTGTCTCATTGCAGGATGTCTTTCCCCCTTCTTTGATGCCATTCAATACATACACAAAAAATTATGCAAAGCAGGGTATAAACACGCGGAGTAGTAAAGAGGATTTTTATTTTTTTATTTTAAAGAAGTTCTAAGCAATAAATTCATGCAATATATTTATATATAAATATATCTGTGATAAATATCTTAATGCAAAAACTCTCCCAAAGGCATAAACGTTACCATAAACAGCCCTTATCCAATAAGCCTGCACCCACAGGGGCACAAACGGTGGAGCAAGGCTTCATTGCACATTTAGAACACATTTTCACAAGGACTGAGTGCTTATCTGAGTTGAACCCGAGATGGATTTTTGTCCCCAGGGCTTTAGCAGGGAAGCAGCCATATATATTCACACTATAAGGGAATTGAGACACCTCTGCTGGAGCACCACTTTCGGCAGCTTACCAAAAACATTTGTATATCCAAGCAGGCATTTACATTCATTATCCGTATACCGAGGCACCAGACCAAAAGAGAATATCGACAGAGCGTGATTTGTCAGCGCACCAGATACGACTCAGCCAAAACCACCGAAATTCGTTATTATTTTTTTCAAATCACGTCAAAGCATGCCAGGGCAAAAATTTTGCTTTAAGAGTGAAATCTTCTCCCATAGGCCAGCATAGATGCCACTCAAGGGCCAGTCACTCCAACACTCTGGCCATGTTGACATAACTGAGGCTGGACAAAAAAACTTTGGTAAACAAGACATCTTGCTCAAGTGCTGGCACGTATACTGCACCTCATGAAGTAATGCGCGTTTTGAAAAAGAAAAGCACACTCGTACGACAAAGTGTAGGAGGGGCAGGAATGACAAGATCTCCCCACTGGTCATACGATATCCAGTGCTGACAGACATGACTGGGGTGGCTGTTGTTTGGCATCGATAACACCACCTACTCCTCAAATCATCTTCACTAGAGCTTCTTGTCACGTCAACTTTGAAGTGTCGTAAGGAAAAGCATATCCACCGCACCCATAAAACTCAAATTCCCAGCATTAGCTACAGAGCAGGAAGTAGGAGGAGCCGCATAACATTGACGACACCGGACGTCCAATACAGGGGAATTGGAACACAGATTAAAATAAACGGGTACGTGTTTACTAGACATGCCAAGTAAGGAGGCTCTCAACGAACGGCTAAACCTTGGTTTCCTCGCAAAACCATTAAAGCCTCCAACCAAGTACAAAAACTGGACACAACTGTGTTGTTTAAATGTGAACAAACGACATCACAATATTTAAAATGCGTATCAACGTTTACTTTTACATTTTCAGTTTTTGACCAGTGTTATCTTATTGTTCGCTCCGCAAAAATACACTGATTAGCACTGATTAGCTCAAAATATGACACTGGAACGTAAATGAACCAATATATCACCAAACTTATGTAACACTTGTTTCTATGCCTCATCTATGAGGGACCAAAATGATTCTTGGGCCCCATATCAGTGTGTACTCCAGGTCAGTAGTTCTCAGACCTGGTCCTAGAGGACCCCAGTGTGCACGCAACTCTTCATTCCAGTCAAGGACTTAAATCAAATAAATATTTTGCCCTATTTAAACATATTTAGCATTTCCTCCATGTGCAGAAGTTAAAGAGATGAAACCCCAATTCAGGAGGTATTGTCTCCTGGACCAGGCCTGAGAAACATTTCCTAGGGAAGCATGTAGGCCTAAAATTAATAGGCAGAACAGAACTGCACGTTCTCTTTTTAAGACGTGTGTTAAAGATACCTTCGGGTGAACGGGTCACACGGAAACAACATTCCGGTAACCAGCAGTTCTATTCAACTAAAGGAAAATATTTTACTAAAATGTAATTGTGAGTCAATTTATAAAAAACCTCAGGCTGAATTCACCATTTGAGCCAGCAAACAGGTTGTTCTAGAACTATGTGTCCCAAACATCTTGGAACCGTACCGCCTTTGTTCGATACACACACCCCCTCAGAAGTGTAATGGTATAAATATACTATACCAATATTCTATATCTGAGGGCTGTTAATTGAATCAGTTTGTGACTTTGGGCCCCACAAAGGACAGATAAACTGCTGGAGTCAGTCTGTGTGAGAAAGCAGTGGGGGGAAAAAAAACAAATCACAGAATGAAAGAGGCGTGCAGGGGTCACCGTCTAACTGCATAGACAGTTAAATGGCACTGATACAGCACTTCTCATGAACAAAAATGCGAACTAAAACAAAGAACATGCCATTAGCGCCGTGTTTTGGCCTCAACAACGGGGCTGCTTACAGTGGGGGGGGGGGGGACGACACAGACTAGCCAGGCTACGTAAACATTTGGGCAACGGAGGAGGACTGCTCCAGGACAGCACGGCACCGCCACTCAAACTTCTAACAGAGGGAATGTGGGATACGCTCAGAAAGCCGAGATCCAGACGTGCGGTCACTTGTGGTAGAACACAAAAGCACCGGGCCGGCGTTATACCCAAAGCATTCCAAAACGGGCAAAAGGCTCAGAAATTAAACTCCCCAACACAGTTAAACTACAAACGTCATGGTTAAACATGGTTAAAAAGTTCTACTTCATTTGCATTATACCATCTTATCACCTCTGCCATGTTTCCTGATTGTACTGCTACATCATTTCTCTCATACATGAAACAACACACTGAATGAAAACGCATTCAAATAAAAACTTCCATCCGGACAGCGCAAAGACCAAGTAGCGATAACGTCACCCGCTGCTGCACATAAGCAAAGGCCAGCAACGGGCTTATCAATCTCCCTGCGGACATGCACGCGCATTGATCCTTATTAACATTTCAGTCTAGATGGAAAATGCCATAACTCAAAATCCCAATAACGTGGTGGCCGAAGCGCGTGTCACACACTCTGGCACCCACCGCCCAAACTAAGCATGCTCATAAGAGGAGCGGGGGATGCGGAGAGCCATCCCGTCGGAGGCCACGTCTAAATGAAGTTTCATGGCTTCGCTGCAGGGCACCGATCGCAGTGACTCGCACGGCTTCGATTACGCCTGGGCAGGTCAAGTCTTCGGGATCGGAGAAAAAAAAACAAAAAACGGCCATTTCGCGCTCACTTCCAATAGGTGCGCTCGCATCAGCAGACAAACCATTTGTTAAAACTAAACTAAAATAAAAAACACACACACATTGTGTATTGTGGCTCATTCCCCTCCCAAGCAGACAACTGACAGCACCTCGAGGAGTACGACGCTCCAGGCTGCAGCGGCTGAATGGGAGGTGAGCAGACACACAGCAGGGTGGGAGAGCTTACTGGACAGTAAGAAGCTTCCAGAGCCTGCAGAGACACTGCCTCCCTTGTACCTTTAAAGCTCCTCCCCTGTGGCTGGTCCGCTGCTATTTTTACTACCAAGTAGAGTAAAGGCGAACTAAAATAGCGAAATAAAGCCAGCAGTATTCGAGTGAGTGACTATAAACAATGGCACAGAGAGGAAGTACAGGCAATGTATATAAATGAAAAGAAAAATTGTACGTTACTCAACATAACTGTGCTATTCGGGTCAGGAATTGGTCTAAAGGAATGCTCCCACTGCAGAAAGCACTCCAGGGATGTCTTTAACATAACTTAAAATAGATTAAACCACTTCTGAATTTGAAATGCCTTTGGTTATTGACGAATGCTACAGGAATGCGCCCAAGCATGTGAATAGTGCACTACAATAAATATATCCAAACACACAACGCAAACAGATTGGAATCTAAGAAGCAGTTTCATTAGCATTTTTAAAAAATTGCTGCATTGGCCTCTCAGTAAAGAAATTTTACTGGCTGAGAAAATGAGGCACAGAGAAACGTTAAACTGGTTTGAGGAATTCAAAACCAGTCTATAAAAAACTTCCACCTTGCAATAATGTTTCCGAAATGATCATTTAAAAAAAAAAGTATTACATAAACATTTATGTTTCCCCGCCAAGCAAACAAGATGAGACTAAAAAGTATATTTGTCCAGTACCTGCTAATGTGCTTTAGACTATCTACATAGATAGACATTGCCCAATAAGAAAGTAAAACAACCCATTTCACTCCACCCCCAAGATGAGTTCCTGGTGAAGGATGGTATAAAGAAAACCTGAACAGAGAGTGGAGCTTCTAAAACCAACCTTCTGCAACCAACCATTCTTAAAAGATTTGTTTGTTTATCTGCTATGCTTCCTCAAGGCATTGTTTTTTTGCACTAGCAATTGTGAACCGTGAGCAGTGCACTAAGAAATTCACACAAAAACGTAAGCATAGAGCAGAAATCTGGGGCAAGGGTTAAGTTATTAGGATCAGTAACCATACTTAATGGGGTGCTTCCTAAAGATAGAATAAACGGGACAGCAATTTGTTTTGCCAGAGGAAATCTGAGTGCAAATAAATACATAAATACTGTACCTCTTTTGATGATATGAACTAAGATCAATGTCAGGCTCTGTCTGTAGAAAGAAAAAGATAAAAAATAAGATGAACCACAAAAACTGCAAACAAGAACTTCTATCCAACAAAACAAAGAAGCACCAGCATTCCATTTTAGATTAATTGAAGACAAATGAACATTCAGGGAAAAAGAAAAAAAAGAAAAAAAAGAATATCCCTGACAACATTCAAAACAACAAGCTTCGGAATACACAGAATTATGTAAAAGCCGTTCTTTGGATTATTATTGTCGATTATTTTTGTACTCTCGCTTCCCGAATTTGAAATCTCCAATTCTGCAAATTCATCTCGGCACGTCGCCATCAATTCTGTCACCACACTAGGCGAGGGTGAGCAAGAACAGTCAGTCTCCACCAATCCAAAAGCCTTTGAGCCACCCATCGCTTTTTACACTCTGCAGACGGCACAGCCCACACAAGAGGTTCAGTGCCGAGAGAAGCACGCACATCTTGCAGGCGCCCAGGAAACCAATAGGAAACACTGCTCACCACTTTGTAGCATTCCCCATTTCAGATGTGTCATCTACTGTGACACTGAAACAAATGAGATTAATTGTGGCTTGTGGTCGTAAATGAGGAGCGTTGAGGTCAATGTGTGAGGCTCTCAGCTGTTGGGGTGTTCAAACTGGTCGGCACAGGTGAGGCAGCAGGGTTTCTCAGAACTGAGCGTGAGAACCAGCAGTGTGTAGTGTCGGGGGGAAAGGTCGGTATCACAATAAATGATACAAAAACAAGAAAATACCACGCACATTTGAATTTGCGGCGCTAAAAAAAAAAAAAAAAAAGCTATCCAAAAATATTAAAAGTGTATGTTGTAATATGCAAAAGAATTTGAGTTGCAGATTGCTATACAAAAATTGTTTTGTTTCCCCTACCCCTTAATATGCATGCCAGCCTGGCAAATACCGCCAGCGTCAGGAATACGTCCAGGGGCCGTTACCAATTCAGCGCACTGAGGCTGGAGGAAACCACTATCCTTCCTAATTTTACACTTCGAATCCAGAACCTACATCAAAAACTAAACTAAACTAAACAAAGCTTTAGGAAGTACTCCAGTTCACACATGGGTCATGGGCGATTGTCAATACAAACAAAAAACGCATGCTTCAGCTTACCTGCAAGAGACTCCCCTCACCAAAGTGTAGTACCTCTAAAATTGTGTCTGATTGGATAAATGCTGTAAAGACAAACAGAAACGTATCACTTATTGTATAATCCAAATATAACCACACATTTATATACTGAGGGTAATTGGGGGATAATAACACAACTGTCTGTGATAGTACAGGGATAATACAAGATCATGCAGTTTCCTCCAAAAGTACTGGGACAGTAAAGTCAAAATTGCTGTTTTTGCTCAAGGCGTATGAGATCCGATTAAAAGATGAATATGATGTAAAAGCACAGAATGTCACCTTTTATTTCTGGCTGTTTCAGCACTTGTATGTTTTACCAACTAAGAATAGCAGTACTTACGGGGCCCCATCCCACCCATTTCATACAAGCATAAGTAATGTGATAATTCAACTTAAAGCAAATGTATGGCGTATAAAAACTAATATTTAGCCCCAAATCCCACACATGTAACAGCAGTCTGCGACCCATCGACTTCACCAAACTCTTGGCACCTCCATGTACCGCTAACACCAAGTCTTTACTGCAGCCATTTTCAGCTGTTGATTGTTTTGGGGGAGTTTCTGACTTCAGTCTCCTCTTCAGTAAGTGAAATGCACGTTCAACGGGATTCAAATCAGGAGATTGACTTGGCCAGTCTAAAACGTTCTCGGTTTTGGGTCCCTGTCCTGTTGCACTGTGAAGCACCGCCCATCGAGTCTGGTGGCATTTTCTTAACATTGCTAAGAGTTCCTCTTTTCTTTTAGCTTCCACATTGCTTGCTTGCCTTTCATAGACAGCACCCTAGCCTTCATGTTTTATGCCCACTGACGCAGAACGCAGACCGCTAAGGCAGAAGCAGGGGACAGAACTGAGACTACACAACCACCGCTCTTCATGTGTGAGCAATCAACGCAGCAGGAAACACCTGATCAATCAGAAACACCTGTGAGCCAACTGTTCCAATTGTTAGGCTTGTATAAAACGGGTGGAAAGGAACTCTGAAAGGGCTGTTATTCTTAGCTGGTAAAACATACCCCTAGTGCTCGTATGCCAGAAACAAACGGTGACATTCTGTACCTTTGCCGCACATGGAGGGCACTGTATGTTATTGCATAAAAAGTTGATCAAGTAAGGTTACATAGCAATAGTGAATTAATAATCAGTTTACAGATTTTGTAAGGCAGATCAAATGAATACAGCTCAGAATGCCGTTGCCTTTATATTCAATGCACGCTGACGAAGGCTGAGTGCCAAAACGCATTCGTGCAGTTAATAATGTATCGATTGTTCTTGCAAGCGTTGTCCTTCTTTCAGTTACATATTAACTGAGGATTCAGCATCCAACAGTTTATAACAGGGTAGAACATTTTCTTGTCTAATAAGCCTGTACAGAATTTTCAACACATAAGTATGAGCAGAATGAATCACACTGTAAATACTTAAATACCAACAAAGATGCTTTCAAAAGGTGCAAAGATATTGTATTCAACTTGACCAATGTCACTTACTCTCTGGGTAATCAGAATTAACACAAGAGCAGAGAAATTAATTGCATAGTTGCCAAAAAAATGAAGCGCGTGGCTAACCCCAACCCCCGCCCCACACCAGTATTTGCAAGTTAAATCACAACTGCCACCAGACAAACTAAAACACCTTTGCAAACAGTGCTGAGGATATCATACACAGCCTTCTCACTGCACTCCAAGTTCTATTATTAGTGTGTCGTGGTGTAATGCTAGTGGGGTGTATAGTTTATAGTAGCTGTGTCAGGCCCTAACACATTCCTCCTACAATAGTAAAGTGTCACCGACAAGCATTCAAAGGCTTTTCAAATTGCACTTAATATAATTGCATCTTTAATTACAGATCTACAGGTTAATACTTAGAGTTAAACCCCAGGGTGAGCAGGGGGGAAAAAAAATAAATACAAAACTGTAAAATATAAAATACAAAACAGACAACACAGCCAGAACACCGATAAAAGAATTCATGCTAACAATTCCTTAGGCAATTCCTGACAATCACTTCCTCGAACCAACGTCTACAGAACAGTAAACAACATTGGCGTGCAGCTGGATTTGAATAAGTGAATAAATCAGTGAACAGGTGTGAGGGCTGGTGTCTGATGGATGCAACAGCAGGGGGATGGTTTGGGGCCGCTGTTAGAGGTCATTATGATAGGTGGTCTTAAAATGTATATGAAGCAGAAGGCACCCATGTTAACAAGTGCCCTTGAAAGGAAGGGAAACCCAGAGGTTGCCGACAATTCGTCAGCCTGTAAAAGCAGAGTGAAACCCAGAGGTTGCCGACACTTCGTCAGCCTGTAAAAGCAGAGTGAAACCCAGAGGTTGCCGACACTTCGTCAGCCTGTAAAAGCAGAGTGAAACCC
>JAOVYW010006672.1:18505-42913 GCA_025775045.1 Hiodon tergisus
AGCCTGTAAAAGCAGAGTGAAACCCAGAGGTTGCCGACACTTTGTCAGCCTGTAAAAGCAGAGTGAAACCCAGAGGTTGCCAACACCTCGTCAGCCTGTAAAAGCAGAGTGAAACCCAGAGGCACCAAACGACATTCAACATCTCAAAAAGGCTGAACCCTTTCAGTCATAGGTAACTTTTTAGTAGCAATTTTAAACCAAAACCAACCATTACCCGTAAGGTCTCCTTACCCTAAAAGATCATTCTAACCACTAAATATGTCTTCCCTTTCTCCACTTGCAACAGTCTCCTGCTTAATAAATTCATAAAGATATACATACATTCTTTTCTTGGAGCTTGCAAGCTGAATAAATGTTTAATACATTGACACATTACTATTTATTGTTCACTTAAATAAATAAGAATAAAAATGTATTCTAAATAATATTCCTATAAACAGGGAGTAATTTAATTGACTTTGTGAAAAGATTTTCAGCATTCAGCACTTCAGTGAGCTGTGTCGCACCGGAGCGAGCTGTGCCTAGCCCGTGTCTGTATAAGACTGTAAAATCTGTAATGATGCACTTCCCAATCAGCAGCCTGCAGGGGGGGTTAGCAGGACAACCTGTTACTTATAAAGCCAGGTTACTCCATGGGCTCCTCACATGGGGACCGACGTATGCCTGGACAGTGGCATCTTTTCAGAGGTAGTGTCTTTTGGGGGAAGAGTCTGTGTGGACTCAGCTTGGGAAAGTTCAGTGGTCAGAGCTCACCTGATTGGCAAAGAGAAACACTACACCGACCCATCTGCCGCCCAGCATTCCCCACTCTCGCCGCCCCCACCCACCCATTCCAGAAGAACAGCGTCACACTTGTCCAAACTGTCAATGCGACAGAAAGCTGACAGATCCCAAAGCTTAGGCAGAACTATGGCGAGCTGTTACATTGAGGCTAGTCGTAAAAGGGCACCAACCCAAGCTTTTTCTGCCATTACTGTAGCAAGGACATTTTCAGCTTTGCATAAGACCTGAAGGTAATCCACCGCCTTGTGTACTTTTGCCTTATAGTTTCTCTAAAGTAGTCCTGCACATTTCCATACGAGAATGTGCAGTATCTTGGTCTATTTAATTGCCTGCATTGCACCCACTTTTTCCTTTTTTTTATACCAGCAGCACACTTTGCTTCGAAGCCACACAGGCTTTGAAAATGAAGAAGCTAGGCTGTGGTTGCTTAGCTCAGCATTATCCACAACCCTACGCTTTTTTCTGTCTTCCTGGCTGGCAACCTGACGGAAGCATAACCCCCACTAAACGACCGACCTGATGCAACTTTGCTTTAAAGAGCCTAAAGGACCAGGATGTAGACTGACAGGCAAACACTGCCACTGCACAGACATGTCACAACAACAAATCTTGATTGTACAAGATCATTTCCTATGATGGCGCATGTATTTCAGAGACTCATTAAAGCATAAAGATGCTTTCCTTTCATGAAACTGGATCCTGAAAACGCTTTCTCGCTCTCAGAAAAAGCTAGCAGCAAGCACAGTGCAATTAGTCTAACACAGGTGAATATAATAATCTTACATATATCAGTACAACCGATAAGCGTTTTTAATATCGCAGAGGATATCATGTGACCGCTGCCAAAGTACAAACCTAAAGCATTTTGTAATTGCATCATCCTCTATGGACTATGGACCTTGACACATGACTGATAAGAACTTTCCCTTTCATTTTAAACTAGCTGAAAATGTACACCTAATAATCCTGAATTTTCTCTTAATTATTTTATTTCTCTTATGTGGTTTAAGAACTTGTGTAAAAATGACAGATAAAGATTACCATTAACACATTTTGATTTCTGGAAGTGGAAATTGACAAAAACGAATCTGTTGTCGTCAGGGCATGAAAGTGACATATCTTCATCTATGTTACTTAAATTGCCTACCATTTAGGATAAGCAATGAATAACTTAAGCTTTCAGTTACCTTGTATTAGAAAAAATAATCTATGTCATTTTAAGCAAATCACATTTGGAGAGAGGGTGTTTCAAGTAATTACGTACAAACAATAAAAGTGAAAAGCCAAAGTATACTGAAAGTGGGATGGGCGATATATTTAATATACTCGATGTATCTCGGCTTGTGCTGCTCAAGATGTAGTAAATTACTATTTACTATTTAAACTCTAATTTAAATAAATTTTTTTTAAGTAATTTTTTTAAGCCGCCGTCAAGAGACTTGCTTTGGCATTCCACTTCACTCCCTCTCACAGACACAAAAAGATAAAAACTCACATAGATACGTCAGACACACTCCCCTGGACGAGTGTGTGTGACGTATATAGGTGAGAGTCGTGAGATGTGTGTTTTTGTATCTGGAGAATACCCGGGAAAGAGCCTAGAGACAGCGAAAGAAGCGAAGCGACAAAACGAGTGTGGAGTTCGGGAACGGTAATAGAATATGGAGACGGACTAATTGGTTTCGAAAAGAAATAGCACTGGATCCATCGTCTGGCAGTAGTTTGGATATCACAAAGAAGATGCTGAAAAAAAACGGTTATCTGCAAAATATGCAGCAAAACCATTGGTTTGAATAAATACTGTTTTGTTAAATTTAACTTGGCTGTGATTTCCCCCTTTTTGTATCCACGTTTAAAATTGTTCCAATAGAAACCACTAATGAACATAAACAAGAACGTTTTAAAGCAGACATATGTTGAAGGGACTACTAGAATCATCATACTGGTGTGATTGTATGCATCAAAGGGTTAAATCAAGCATTTATGACGTGCTTCAGAGGAGATTTCAAAATATCGAGATATATTTCGTGTATCGTGATATAGCCTAAAAATATCGCAATATTATTTATAGGCCGTACCGCCCAGGACTAATTGAAAGTTACACAAGGCACAAAGCATTTCCTGCTGTCATTTAATTATCCGAGGTGTACAGAGACACTTTACCAATAAATGTACTACAGACCAACAGACCATTCAGTGACTAGAAAGATCCCTTAGACATCAGTTTCTAAGAAATAGAAACTAAACTGGGAAATGACCTTGTGGAAAAAGGTTCTCCTGGTTCTGTGAAGCAGCAGACCACTCTGCTAAAAAACATTTTCTTGCCATGTCCACTAGCAGGACTCATCAGGAATCCAAGTAAAACATGGCAGAGGCTAAAAAAAGGTCCTTTATAAGTTGAATTACTTATTCCTTACTCTTCAGACGTTTCACAACACAATCCCCATATTTGTTCACATTTTTAACCACAGTGCAGGGCAATTAATTACATTTCAAATATTAAATCTTTTTTTTTTACAAACAAACTAAACAAAATTCAACCAAATCTGACTCCTCCCACTGATTAAAGAGATAAGTCATCTCAGAAGAAAACTCATTCTCAGCACTAATGTGTTAACTTTTTTCATATGCACATTAATCTTTTGTCATCAGCAACACGGCTACTTCACGTATAACTACCATCGCTCTGCAGTACCCCGTGCACAAAGACTGCAAGTACGATTCCCTCAGAAATATGGTATGTTCAAGTTGTGACGCCCGAGTCATCCAAAAAAAACCTTTCTTAAACAAATTTCTGGTCAAAAACCATCCCATGGTATAGAAACCACACAAAGTGAACTAGAAAACATGTTTAGATATTTCACATTGCATAAAGAACACGATGTTGGAGCAACTTTAATATCACCCTAAGTGAAAATTTGTAACCCGCAAAGAAAAGAGCCTAATACTTTGAGAGTGTGCATCTAATTATTTTAGAATACTTCTAAAATTTTATTTTTTTTAATTTAAAAAGCATAGAGCGCTGTTTTTATCAAGAGCAATATACAAGCAGAACATACAGACTCCAAACACACCGATTGTAAAACGCACCATGTCAAATAAAAGTGTGATTGGTTGATTCACGTCACCTGGTGCTTCCAAGTATTAATCAACTGCTAATTCTGAGGTAACTAAAAACAGCCGAAACTGGTCTGCGCATATGTATACAACTAAAAACCTAAAATTAAAACATTAGCTAGTTTAACAATAGTTTAAGGATTTAAAAATTAGTTTAACAATTTCCTCCTCGACATCAAACAATCCAATACTATTGCGAGAAAGAGCATTAAAACTAGGGCTAGGTTGAAAATACTGATTAATCGATTATAATCGATCTTCATCTTAAACTGATATCGATTCGTGGAATCCCAAGATCGTTTTTTTAAAATGTGTGTTTTACTTTAGAGAACGTGTGAACATTATCTGTACTTCACCTTCTGTCCTTCTTAGTTGCTCCTGAGAGTAAGACTAAGACTAAGATAAGGCTACATATGTTTACAAAAACAGAGGATCACGGTGGAAGGTCACAGAAGTAAACTAAAGCCAGCGCTGGTGAAATTGAAGTCTGATGCCTGGAACTATTTTGTGTTCTTGATGGAAAAGATGTGGTCGACAAAACCACCGCTGTTTTCAAGTTGTGCCTGCAAGAGCTAAAACACTGCAGCAGTGCAACAAACCTAGGAAACCATCTGTCCAGACATCACACTGACACGTTTAGCTCCTCTGCTAATGTGGTCATGAGGTTCTGGACAACAACGATTAGACAATGCATTTGCCTGCAAACTACTGTCAAATTCACTTTCATTTTATTTAATAATTATTTTACAGTTTGGGTCCGTTTACAGTAATATTAAAAAGTGCATTGTTGTTGTTAATGACCTGCACTGTTGCACTTTAACATTTACAATGTCACGGGTACATCTTTTTTACAGAAGTTTGTGCTTACCATGTGTGCATTGTATGTGCATATTTATTATTTTCTTGTTACAATGTTCGTTACTCAAAGTAATAAGTAATTGAACATAATCGTGTGGGCCCTATTGTTAATATGAAAACGTGTATTTCAGTTACCAGTTTCCAGCATTTATATTTGAATGCGGATTCCATTTTTGCTAAATTAACATTTTAAATGAAATATTGCTAACTGAATCGATATTGAATCGAATCTAAAATCGTACACCAATCCCACAGTTCCATTTGTCTCCCGATACCAAATAAAGTTGTGTACCATTGTTCTTCAGTCTTATTTAAAACATTTTTAAATAACATATCGAAGGCTTTCATGTATTATATCTTAATTTGAGTTCCACAAAAAATTGTTAACATGTATTACATATTTAAATACCCTCTGTACAGGGTTGGTTATAGAAGATGTGCAATTCAATTTAACTACTGTATTATTATTACAATTATATTTTGAACAAAAATAATGGCAGCACATGCAAGAAGGAGAATGCTACCTTATCAGAAATCTACTTTCAACATAGTGAAAGCTTCAATCTCGAAAAGCAGCTGTGGACTAAAGTGTTTCAGGTGTCAGTCTTGTAACCAAAAGATCACTTACAGAAGGAGCTTACATTAAACGACTCATATTGTCGGTTTCACACCAGATTTTTTCTTATAAGTTTCATTAATGACAGAAATCTTAAAAATACATAACTACTGCTACTTGTGTTTCCACTAAATGTCGGGAATTTTATTAGGTACATGTGACAGTTAAGTTGATAGACATTCAATTTAGCAGTACCCTGAACATTTTTACACCAACTTCTCAGATACCCCCTCGCAGCATCGTCTACAAAATCATACAAATTCTGCCATTTTCCCCGTCCTTCACGATTTAAAAAACAAACAAAAAGCAAAACATCAACATCGCGTGTCGTCATGTTTACATTCACTCTTTTAGTTTTTTAATGACCATGGAAATCACTAATAACAGAGTATAAGTAATTGCAAAATAGCTAGTTCCAATATATCATAGTATTAATAAACTGGTGGTGCGGCCACTGTGTTCTAATGTAATCGGACCTTGTGTCTTACAAAGAAAAACTGAAAACGTGTCACTTCACTTGAGTCACCAATCGAAAATATTCAGCTAGCTAACGTTACCTAGCTGCCAAGTGAAAGCTTCAACCCCGCGCAAGTGTTAACTTACGACATGGCAGAAAACAAATTTGACAATAATTAGCAGTCGGAACGTGTTAATTGCTCTTTAACTTCCTTTAAGGAAATATTTAAATAATATGACCAGGTCCGACTCACAAACGCCAATTAAAGTTAGTTACGAGTTGATAAGACAAACCTCCACCACTACAGATAGCATTCTGGCTAACTATCTAGCTAGTTACAAGTGACAACTTGAAGTAGCTTCATTTCAATTTTATTTTTCCACATGAATATAAACTGACACCATTTATAAATTTTAATGTCACCATTTTACTTGTATTCTATACGGATAACGTTAATCATAACGTACGGTTTAATGCCGGCTGCAACAAATATCTGATACTGTCACAGTTTAATGTAAAGGCCCAAGTTAAAGCCCCAGTATAAAATGCCACACTCGACCGATAAAAAACGAGTGCACGCGGA
The DNA here is from genome assembly GCA_025775045.1 of Hiodon tergisus. Taxonomy (NCBI): domain Eukaryota; kingdom Metazoa; phylum Chordata; class Actinopteri; order Hiodontiformes; family Hiodontidae; genus Hiodon; species Hiodon tergisus. Next base: position 24,920 of record JAOVYW010006672.1, read on the forward strand.
TATAAACTGGAGAAATGGCACATGCTTAAGCCTCACCCGGAATCATTGACAAAAGTTAACAAGACAGTTTGTTCATACAAAAATTAATGCACAGTTGATCAGTGAACACTAAAGGCAGTTACCAAGCTAATACTACCATCTATGTATCGAACACAGTCCGTTAGCTAGCTTAGGATAGCTAAATCAGGCTGTTAGTTAAAAACTGCCATTCAATTAAAAGTCGAACAGCCTCGGTGCTAGTCTCATGTTCCTTTTTATGCGCACCGTTTGTACACATCAATATATGTTAAGAGCATAAACCAATTTTAAACAAAGGCCACTGGCTAAGACGTTAGCTAACATGAAAAATCACCAGACTCACTTTACAGGGTGCAAGCCCGAACGAAGCAGAGTTACTTAGCTATACATTTTCACAAAATACAGAGAAAATTAAATAATAATAATAAAACACCAACCTTGTTTATTGGCCTGTACTACGTGAAAGAATGTAATAAATAAAACCTGCATGGCTCTCAGGCATGCTGTTTTTGTCTCCATTGATAGGTTAGAGAAAGTCCGCTGTCTTTCCATGTTCGCCATGCTGCTGTGTCTATCTACATAAGAACGCGAGTGCTTGAATGCTGATATAAACACTGTAGATGCCAGGTAGAGACAGAGACACGATGTGGACACGGGTGGTACCGCAAAGTCTTCAGTTAAATCACAGACACTAATTGCACTCATTTTAATTCTACTCACTGTTATCTTGTACATTTCATTATGTCAGTGAACTCTTAAGCAACACTTGCTTGTTTTGTTAGCATAGTAAAATATGATAAACTGGGAAGAGCTACACAATGGAATTGCAATAGGCTATACATTGGAATATATCAATATAATTAGCATTTTAGCTCTGCATAAATATACCTCTATAATCTCTGTGCTGTAGCCATATACGAATATATTGAATATATTTTCAAATCTACGGAATTACCGTTAATCTCCTATCCATGGGGGTCTTGGTAACTTGAAATAATGTTTCAGAACAATAAAAGTGCAGAGCAGTGTTAAATGGGCTCTCGGGTCAGATTTACAAATAATGCACAGGGTTTTATCGAACTGTAACGCAATAAATATTGTTCAGTTTGATTTTAAGGAGTTGTAAATCGATATATTTTCACTGATGACGTGTTTCATTCCTTGTTTCAGAAATACAAGGAAATAAAATCAATCGAATAGTTGAATCCTATAAATGCAGAACATTCCCAAATACGGCAAATATGTCTGTTTAAATTCTTATATCAGTGATAGTCTTTCTTCGTTATTGGATTGGGGGATGGTTGTAAATACCTTCACTTGATTGGCTAAAGCTTAGCAACCTCTCCGTAACTAGTGTAAACAGAAGTAGATTCTGGAAGAGTAGAGGACGCCAATTAAAAACCAAAAGGTAAATACATATGTATTCTAGTCGTTTGTTTTCCTAGTTGTTGTTTGATTCAGGACGTCAGTTATTGCTGTTGAAAAAATGTATACGTTACTGGTGTTAAGCAGCTCTAGATAGCCGTTAAACAACATGCTTTACGGTTTTAAAAAAACAACATTAAAAGCTTATTAAATATTGTTTTCAAAGTTCAATGCATTTCTATTGCTTAGCTCACGAAGCTGAAACATACAGCCCACCTTTGTTTTAACATATGGTTTTGTGTACAGCTGTGCACACTGTGAACTGGTTGAACTGCCTAGTACTCTAAAATAATATGTAAATTAGTAGGCATACTGTTACAGCATGTGGTTAAAATCTACACAAATTAAAACAATGATTGGGTGATTGCTATGGTACTAAAAAATGGACTGATTGCTGTTGTGAAGTGCATGGACATAATCAAATGAAGTGACACTTCTGCACAGATGCTCCCAATCTATTAGATCATGTTACATCCATTGACCATGAGACATAGAAATAGAAATGACTAAAGAGGCGAGGCTTAGTTGTGCAGAACCATTGTAGAACTTATTGTGCAGAACTTATTCTAGTAGATAAACTACATTTATTTCCAGCTTTTTATTCATATTGTGTTAGTTATGTAAAGTAATACAAATATTTTAGACTTAGTGATCATATTTATTTTGAATAAGTTACATTTTTACAATAGTAAACATATTTATATGCAAAAATGTCCCTAATTCAGTAGGATTTCATAACTAACCATTGGTTATCTGAATCACATGTGATTCTAAACGTAAAGAAGTCATTTTTACTGCCTTAGTGTGTTCATTTATAGGGTTGAAATTTTTGTTATTGATTTTACTTCCATTTACGTTTAAAAGGAGTGAGCCATGGCTGAACTAGGCCTGCTGCTTAGCCAAGCAGGGAGGCAGGATGCAGGACTTGACCAGCAAGTGGACGCCCTCATCTCCTCACCAGCATGGCTGAAAATCAATGGACTGAAGAAAAGCAGACTCACTCTCCTCCAGGTCCTAGCACAGATCGGCTTCAAACACTGTGAAGGTGCAGTGCATGCAAATAAGCACACAAAAGCACAGTACCATTTAGGTGAAAAGCATGTTAAAATGGTTTAGACAATCCATCCATAATACAGGCTAATCTGAGTTATTATAACTCTATTTCAGCTACATGTGCAACACACTATGTGCAACTAAGAACACACTCAGAGCAAGATTCATAAGCATCTTTGCTGGTAATGCATTACATGACCAAAAATATGTTGATATGGTCAAAAGTGCATGGTTCAGCTCTTGTATGGCTTCTATTCAACAACAAGAGCATTAATGAGGTCAGGCACTGATATTGTGCGATTAGGTTCTAGATCGCTGTAGGTGTTCCCATTCCAATTCCTGTTCCTATTCTTCCCAAAGGTATTCGATGGGTTTGGGTTCAGGGCTCTGTGCAGGCTGGTCAAGTTCTATCGGTCTTGACAAACTATTTCTGTATGGACCTCGCTTTTTGCACGAGGGGTAAACAGCTGAAACAGATATTATTCCTCCTACATTAAATTTTACAGTAGGCGCTATGCATTCGGGTAGATAGCATTCTCTTGGCATCCGGCAAACCCAGATTTTTTGCTTCCAGAGGCAGTTTGGAACTTTGTAGTTATGTTGCAGCTGAGGGCAGACAAATTTTACACTCCTTGCACTTCAGCACTCGGTGGTCCCATTCTGAGAGCCTGTGCGGCCTACCTCTTCGTGGCTAAGCAGTTGTTGCTCATAGATATTTGCACTTCACTACAACAGCACTTACAGTAGATCGGGGCATGTCTAGCATGGCAGAAATTTAACAAACAGACTTGTTGGAAAGGTGGCATCCTATGATGGAGACACTAATTTAATGGTGTATCCACATCTTTCCGGCCATGTAATATAACTATCCCCGACTTTGAAATCAGACCTGAATTATTTTTCCTCATTCTGTATTGAATAATAAACGTTTTTTCTATATTTGCATCAGAGATTTCACCCCATGCTTCCTGAAGCATATCCCACAAGTTGGATTGGCTTGATGGCCACTTCTTACGTACCATATGGTCAAGCTGCTCCCGCGACATCTCAATAGGGTTGTGATCCGGTGACTGTGCTGGCCACTCCATTATAGACAGAATACCAGCTTCTTTCGTAAATAGTTATTGCATAGTTTGGAGCTGTGCTTTGGGTCATTGTCCTGTTGTGGGAGGAAATTGGCTCCAATCAAGCACTGTCCACAGGGTAAGGCATTGCGTTGCAAAATGGAGTGATTTTCTTCAAGATCCCTTCAAGATCCAGTACAAATCTCCCACTTTACCACCACCAAAGCACCCCCAGACCATCACATTGCCTCCACCATACTTGACAGTCAGGCACTCCTCAAGCATCTTTTCATTTGGTCTGAGTCTCACGAATGTTCTTCTTTGTGATCCGAACACCTCAAACGTAGATTAGTCTGTTAACACTTTTTTTTCAGTCTTCCTCTGTCCAGTGTCTGTGTTCATTTGCCCATCTTCTTTTTATTGGCCAGTCCGAGATGTTGAGGACCTGTGAGGCGTCTGTTTCTCAAACTAGACACTCTAATGTATTTGTCTTCCTGCTCAGTTGTGCACCGGGGCCTCCCACTTCCCTTTCTATTCTGATTAGAGCCAGTTTGCACTGTTCTGTGAAGGGAGACACAGTGTTTTGTACGAGATTTTCAGTTTCTTGGAATGGAATAGCCTTCATTTCTCAGAACAAGAATGAACTGACAAGTTTCAGAAGAAAGTTATTTGTTTCTGGTGATTTTGAACCTGTAATCGAACCCACAGTTGCTGATACTCCAGATACTCAACTAGTCTAGAGAAGGCCAGTTTTATTGCTTCTTTAATCAACAATTTTCAGCTGTGCTAACATAATTGCCAACTGAATCATTAGCCTTTTAAAATGATAAAATTGGATTAGCAAACACAACGTGCCATTGGAACAGAGGATTGATGGTTGCTGAAAATGGGCCTCTGTACACCTATGTAGATATTCCATTAAAAATCAGCCATTTCCCACTATAATAGTCATTTAAAACATTAACAATGTCTACACTGTATTTTCTGATCAATTTGATGTTATTTTAATGGACAAAAAATTTTCTTTTCTTTCTAAAACAAGGAAAACAAGTGACCCCAAACTTTTGAATGGTAGTGTATATTCCGAAAAATAATATGTTAAAACCGGTTATAAGTAATAACTGTACCAGTTTAAAACATGTTATATCTATGATTTTCAAAGAATATTGCAGGACTGGTGTTTTACACCGCGTTGCTCAAAACATTGAAAACAAGCAAAACATGCAGTTTTGATAATATCGTACATGTTTCCATGTTCCCCTCAGACTATGTTCACTCACTGAGGAAGTCAGTCTCTTCTCAGTATGCTGGAGACCTGTTTTCACAGTTTGTGAGGAATGGTGCCGTTTATAATGTAAGTATTTGAGCCGTGGCAGGATATCCTGTTCATTCTTTTGACTAATGTAGGTCATTTGTCAACCACAAATGACTCCAACTTTCCATCGAGGTGTGAAGAATGGCCAGTTCTGGCAATTAGAAAGAAATATCTTTTTTTCTTTTTAACGATACAAAATAAAATAAAATAATTTTAAGGTCCTTATAGGAATAATACATTTTAATTGTTTTCTTAATTTTTTTAAAACCAAAACATTGATTTTAATATGATTTGATGTTTGGTTGTGACAAGATTGTGAAACTTAACTGAATAACCCAACCAATATATCTTAATGATTTTATTTCCACACCCATCCGTGAGTATACTGATAGCAGCTGTGGTCCCTGTGTCCCTAGCTGACCGCCAGCCCCGACCAACTGGAGATGCTGTCTGAAAGATTAGACAGGAAGGCCAGGCTGTACCAGTGCAGGCTGGAGTGGTTGACCACTGGCAGCCGCCAACTCTTCGGGGTGATCCAGGAGAGCACTGCTGTTCTGGTGTTAGACTTTGGAAGAGCAGCTGGACCCCAGTTCTGTCTCAGCCAGGATTCGGTGTGCAGGCTAATCAAAGAGCAGGTGTCACGGATCGCTAGGTTCAACCTTCTTCGGTAAGAGAAGTGTAGAAGAAGCTGGTCTGAGAACAGAAAAGCTGATAGATGTTATGCACTGTTTATTCGGTTCACTACCGTGTTGTTTTCATGTTCATATTGCATTCACTTAAACATGGGGCGAGGTTATACGCATCTTATTATCAATGCTATCTAATTTAATTCATACAGCTTACAACAATAATAACAATAATTTAGGAACATCTTGTAAAAGATAACTAAGAAAAAAAAGATTTAAAGTTGTACATTGTGTAATTAATTGACAGTTTACGCCTGATAGATACTGATAGTAAATTAAGTATTATTCTAAAAATATCTAGTCTAAATGGTTCTCCAAAAGTGAAACGTGATTGTAGGAAGAAGTTAGCAAGCAAAAGAATACCTTTAAGTTAAAAATCGAATTTTGTAAATGCAGCCAGTGCAGAATTAACCAGAATAAAACGGCAGTATTGGTAAAATTTTTGACTGCCAATTTTCCATTAACCTCTTGCTCTGTGTTAAAGGGAGATCAGTTGAATTCCAAAAACCCGCATCTGACCCTTGCTTTTTCAGCTCTGCATCTGTTACTGAAGCATGGCGAGAGAAGACTGTGAACACCTCTGCCGCCAACATTGAGGCTGCCATGGAGTGGGTTCGAGGGCTGAAGCATCAGCAATCCTCTCCTATCAGTACTGCAGAAGCCCTGCTGAAGGCCATGGGGGACTCTGCGGTGAGACAGAGCTCTTTCACAGCCCCAAGATCAATGCATACTCTGTAACCTGTTTAAAACAAGCAGCAAAAACTAAATGCCACAGTGTGGCTAATTTACTTCTCCAGGCTCCAAAATCACATGTTCTGCTCTTACACAACAAACGTTGTCAGCAGGACTGTGGTTGTTTCCAGACTTAGCACTGAGGACCTGGCACAGAAACCGCATCATCCCACAACATCAAAGCTATGTCGAACAAATAGACAGTGGACCCTTTATGCTGTAATGAATGTTTATTTACATTATGTAGACCACCGTATTGTGCTCTGACCTATTTTCTAATGACACTTTAGGTGGAAGCTATCTACCTATTTGCTGTTGGGGATTTTAAAGGCAACATGACAAATCTGCTGAGGAATGAACTGATGAAGAATGTGCATCCCATCCATACAATTTCATTCAATGCCTGGAAAGAAGAAACCATTCGGGCTTTAAAGGCATTGTCCCACTTTACTGGTGGGAGGTAGGACACGTGTTAAGATTAAAATAAAGTTAAGATGCTATACCAAGTCTGACAACTCTGTATTATGTTTCGATTGGTCTTTGTGCATTGAAGCTAATCTAGTCAAAAAATACTTCCAGAGCAGTTTCATTGCATTAAGAAAAACAATGCTATAACAAACCATTGGGTTTTTGGCATTGCATTTTGAGATTGCTGTGCTCCTGGAACATGGCATTAATACAGATTTATTTGGAATTTGGCTTTTGATATCCTTCTCTATACCCAAGATTTCTCTAGCTTGCTGTGTCTCCCTGGAAAAGTTATAGACTGCAAAGTTGAGACAGCTAATAATTATTATTACTGGATCCACTTAAGAATATTTTTTTAACATAGAATGTCTGTATTGGTCAGGTTTCATGCTTTTGCTGAGATGTATACATTTGAAGATATGTCACTCACCTCAGGAGAGGTCAGCGAAAGGAAGGCAGGTTCTCCTCAGAGGTTACTCAAACCCATCGGTGGCGTGCCTCCAGGTAAAACCATTCACCTTCTAATCTCACTGTAGAACACATTACGTCACGTTGTTGCCCAACAGACACAATTTTAATTACAACTCTCAAAATTATGCCCTTTGATCCCCCACATCTGGTTCAGCCATAAATCCTTTGATAGCACTGTAAGTAATTTCATTACTGTTCATTGCTGAAGTCCGTGTTAATAGTCTTGAACAGCTTAGAGTCTAGAAGGATAATATGTCATCACTATGCATTGTTGCATGTTTGAGACTCTTTTTGATGTGTGACCTTGATTTTGGCATGCAAAATGACATATCTGTAGTGTACTGCACTGCTGAAATACAGATACATGAGCTTGGTAGTGCTTATCCTTTTCTGATAAAGGGTGCCCTGCCCAAATGCACATGTTGTTTAAGTAATAAATGCCTTACACCAACCCTATTCTAATGACAAGCCAAACAGTGGTCTTTTGGAATGGGTGTCATTGGAGATGTAAGTCCATTTTTCATCCTCCATGATGGCTCAAAGCCACAGAGACATTCATCATCCCTATTATGCTCCAATGTACTATATACTGTATATCCACAAAGTCTAGATATTTCTATTCTTCATCCTATGTTATAAATCAACTGAACTGTGTTTATTCACAGGGGCCGGGGTCAGAGAAGATGTCTTCCTGGTATGGAGGGAAATGCAGGAAGCCCGGAACACAAAGGCTCAAATCCAAGCCCTACTACTGGAGCTTCCTTCACCAGCACCACAGCAAGGTGAAAGCTGCAGTAGGATATTATTAACAGAAGAATCTTTTTACACTTGCATTATATTTACATTATATTTACAAAGCCATATCTATCACTTCATTACGCTAATCTACAGGAAATAGTATGAGTGCTTTTTATCAGGTACTGTCTTGTGACTTTCCTGTCCCTCTTGAACAGCGTCAATAGAAAAAAATGATCCATTTCTGAACCCAAAATTTTGCTTGCACACCATGTTTGTTTCACAATTGTTTAGTGGCCAGGTAAAGATTACATGGCATAAATGTCACACTCTCACACTAAAAAAGTTATACAAGCAGCAGAAGGATGACTGGTGTTCTGCTATGTCATCTTGGTTTCAAGTAGTCTTCAAGTTTACAAATGTGTTGTTCTCTTAATAAATATGGATATTTGCTCCTTTCTCTGTCAATCGTTTTTTTGTGATTTTCACCAGTTATAGTTTCAACGGGTGCAATTACTATGTCACCAGCTGAATAATTTCTCTGACCAATGGGGTGCTACGAAGAGAAGGGTGTAGTCCTTGGTCGATCGTTTAATTGCATTTTACGGCACAGTTTTTATGAATCATTCCAGGCAATAAAGACAGCTCAGTAACAGTAAAAGCCTGACTAAATGGATGGTTTCCTTTTTAGTGAGCCAACGCTTATTTCCTCCAAGCCACAATGTGGTCTGTAATGTACTGAGAGTGCTTTTCCTCTGTACTCCCTGTTCCAAAGCTCGCTCACATGCTCTGGTCTATTAACAGCATATTAACAGCACAATTTGGCAGCAACCTATCTGGGGAGAGCTCCTCCTACTCACCCTTTGCTTTTGTAGTCAGTTCCTGTGTTCCTCAGTACGTTGCATTATTACATGTATATTACAACTTTACTTATCTAGCTTACAAAGCTGCTTATCATGCACCGTAATCCAAAATCACTTGTACAGCTTAAAATTTTCCATTTCATCCAGACAACTCAATATTTACTGAAGCAATTCAAGTTAATCAGAAAGTCAATACAAATGATCCTCTTTGGCATTGGTGGCCGTTTCTGATCATTGATAACCAAATTGTCTGCTAGATTTTTTTCCAGCTAGTCTCTTAATTATTAAAGTAAAATCCTTGTTTGGATTTAAAATGGTCTCACATGATGTTCTTTGATAAGATAAGTTCTTAGTGAATGAGCAGTCAATTAAAAGGTAGCTTCGAGGATGTGGTCACCCATGCTTTTTGGAAATACAATCTGTAATCTACTAGGAACAAGTTTAATTCCTTAACTGCTACACCGCATTCAATATTCTTATCATTAGTCAAAATTTGAAATCAGACATTATTTTCGTCTCATAGTGCCTCCAGGTACGGCCTTGCAGGAGGAATGCCTCAGCTCCAGAGCCTGGCTGTCCCGGTACGGACTGAAGGCCCAAAAACTATTCCTGTATGATGCCCTTGCGGACTGTGCCTTCCGCCACGCAGATGGTGTTGTGGATGTCAAAGTTAAGCCGGAAAAAGAGAGCCTACAGATGGACGCTGTGCGTGGTTGAACCTAAAACTCCCATATCATTGCAGTGATAATTCAAAACGGCTGCCATGGCAGCTAGCCACCTCCTGATGCGCAGCCTCTTATGCAAATCTCGTTATTTTCTCTCTCTTCACCTGTGAAGGAACCCAGGAACATGCTGGTCAACGCCAGGTACTGTGACAGGTTTGCTCACACTAGGTGGAAGGACGGCTCTGTGGTCCATGTGTACATCACAGCCGAGAAGTGCAAGTGGTACGAGGAGAGAATGGAGGCAGCCCTTGCAAACTTGAAGAGGAGGTACTGCAATCCTCTCTAGGTGTAATGGCAGTAGTTCCGGCCGTACCCGTTGGTCCTGCAGTGCCGTTTGACACTGCTTGTCGCCCTGCAGGCTGCAGTGGCTGCAAAGGGGCAGCAGGGATCTGTTTGGTGCAGTTCTGGAGGCACAGGTGTACATCCTCATAGATACCTCAGAGTCCATGAAAGATCAGCTCCCTCTTCTGAAAGACAACATATTTCAACTTATGCAGGTTCGGAAGCCATTGCCATGTGGTTCATTAACTGCATTGTTTGTTCAGCAGAGGTTAGGTTATTGTAGAATTTTTAATTAAAATAATCATATGAACTAAATTTTCTTATCCAGCAAAAAATTAAAAATAACCAGAAGGTTGGGAGACTACTAGTCCTGTCCGAAGACATGAAATTTGTACCAAGTTCATTTACAAGTGTTAGTCTTTTGCTTTTAGGAGCAGCTTTGCCACAAAGCCAAAGTGAACTTTGTGACTTTTGGATCACAAGTGGCATCTTGGAGGGAGAAGTTAGTGGAGGTGAACGAGAGGAACCTGGAGAATGCCTGGAACTGGGTCAAAGGGTTCAAGGTGAGAGACTTGTACTCTCTCCTTGAGTAAAAGGACATCTGTTAAAGAGCGTTCGCTAAGCCTTCATTAGGCTATAAATGTTGATGATTGATGATCAATTTATATAATTGATGAATATCAAAGGTCAAGTGAAAGCTCCAAGAGAGCATTATATTTACCTTCTTCAGGTTGGTGGCTCGACCAATACTCTTGGTGCACTGCGACTTGCACTAGCAGACATCGATACACAGGCTGTTTACCTCCTGACCGATGGCAGGCCTGATCAGGTACTGTGTTTACTCATTTTGAAGTCAGACGTTCCTGTCCAGTTGCCAATATTTAACTATCTAGGTTTAGACAGCAGTAGTTGCATAGTCTTCTAAGGACTGGATCCACCATGCAGGACTAAGCACATTTAATAAAGTTTTATATGACTAAATTTCAGCCTTTTACATCATGTGGCCCCTGATCATTACAGGCTCACAGGATGAATGTGTGGACTGTGTTCATGATGGTTAATAATAGTTGTGACAATTACCCATCAGCCTTCCGATGCGATCCTGGCTCAAGTTCAACTTCATCCACGGGTCCCGATCCACACCATTTCCTTCAACTGCAATGACCTGGAGGCTAACCGCTTCCTGTATGAGCTGTCCCAAGAGACAGGGGGCAGGTATCATTGCTACCCGTGTGACACCCAGGAGCCAGGGTGCCCACTACCCAACGAGGTGAGTGCTCTACTGACCTCCTCCACTGGCACTTGTTATTTACTATTTTTGTCAGGATACATTGAGCCTCCAGCATCAGTAAGAAGTTGTGAATGACTAATTAGTCACACATGACAAACCGTCACTAGGCAATTTTACAAAATGATCAGATGTCATCAACTGTTTTGGAAAAATTAGAGTGAAGATACGCACCTCTTGAAGAAAGAGATAGAGCAAGGAAAGAAATTCCTGGAAACTATTCTGAAACTCCGGGCGGACTGCATAATGTTGGATTGGTACCACAATGGGGACCATAGCATCACAGAAGGGTATCTCTGAGCATTCCGTCCATGCCATAGATGAAGAACAGGTGTAGAACAAGTTTTTACTGCCTTTTTTGTCCCTGTCCCTTAGGAGTTGTACGCTAGCCCAAAGCGGTCCCAGACCAAAGAGCATAAATCAGTGGGTGGAGGGATGCCAGGGACCCCATTCAGCAGGCAGTTGCCCTCCTGTACCAAGCTGGCAGCCCGCAACCAGGGTGCCGAGTCAGCACAGCCGGGCATCACGTCATGCAGGTTGGTCGGCCATAATAGCACGAATCCCCGCCTACAGCAACGAATTTGCTTTCACTGGGAAACAAGCTGATTTTCCCGCATCCCCTCTCATCTACCATTGTCTTTGTGACGAACCCTGAGAGCAATGTAGCTGTAGGCTTGCTTTATCAGGTTACATATATTTTGTATTTTATTTTACAGTCTTACGTGGATGCTGCAAAATATCTCAATGATTTACAGACACGTCTGTTGGCATGGATAATTGTAACATCCAAAACGCTAAACTGCTATCCAGAAGGCTGGTATTTTCCGTACATTGTCCTTCCTTTCTTATTTGAGTCTGCTGCCTCTTGGAGCACTCCGTCCAAGTGCAGTGACGGGGTGCAAAAGGTTTACAGCCACAGATTTACGGCAAACATGTGCTTGCCATTTCAGCATGCACGAAGGCCAGCCTGCTCAGATTCCTTAGCCATGGCGTCAGTGTCGCCGATGGAGACCTCTCTCAGGATTGGATGCTGCCAGAGACCCTGACGCTCTTCCAGGAAAATGCTGACAAGCGAAACCAGGTTTTCAACAGTGAGTCAGGAAGAGCTCTCACGCTATATCCCTAACAAGCCTACACTAAATGTTGAACAACGTTATGCAATAGTGCGTTGCAAAGTGGTATTTGAGTCATTTATAGATATTTATTGCAGCCATTTATGTTAGGTGCCTTTCTCAAATACATAGTTGTATATAAATTAACAGATTTAAAATACACATTTTTGTACTTATTTCGCATGTCTTAAAAAAGACTTCTTTTTAATTTAGTTTTCCATTTCAAGGCAATCATCCTGATATTAACTTAAAATGTACTGAGTTATTTTAATTTAGTTTTTTACAGCAACATTATGGTTAATAGTCCATTTACTTGTTTGCTTGTTTCCCCATTGCATCACACCATGACTCACATGTCTGCCAGGTTAAACGATCAATAAGCTGATATTTAAACACTCCCTAAAAATGACTGCAAGAAATGTTTGTTCAATAATGAGGGAGATTGGGTGAGGTGGGGTGGGTGGGGTGGTCAGAATATATCGCGTAATTATGAATGGTTGTGTAAGTACTTCAACCGGCTCTGCCTGGAATAAGGGGCTCTTTTTGGAGCTCACAATATAGGCACTAATCAAAGCACACTTGAGCTTGACGAATAATATAAACTTAATGTGCTTTTGAATGCATTCCGGGCTCCCAAGGTATAATTATTTTCAATAAGCATTTCTCTAAATGTCTTTTTCATTGAAAAATGGTAATATAATAAAGCTAATTTATAAGTTCTGGTGATTTTTAATTGGCGCAATCATTCGTGATGATTTTGTTTTCTGACCTTGCTTGTTTCCCTATTCCCCAAGGCCTTGAGTTAACTGGAGTGGATGAAAGCCAAAAGAAAACTCGTAGAAGAAAGCCTCAGCAGTAAGACTGCCAACCTCTGAACCAATTTAGCACTGATTCATGACCCTGTCAAGTAGTAACCCATACAATACTGGATTGTGCTGAAATCTAAATTGTGTTAAATCTTAAACATTTGTAGGTCAAATCAGTCATTTTGACAGAATAACATGGCCTTCTCAATAATTTCATTTTGTTTGTTACTCTAGGTGGATCAATTTAAAAATAATTCCGTAGTAAAATGAATAATTAATTTGAATAAATATATATCTAGTTAGAACTAGGTTTTGTTGGCCAGTGCCCTACCCTTTGCCCTTTGCACTTTGCCCTTTCCCCTGCTTGTGTTGCAGATCCTTACATATGCCTACAGCCAGCTGGCTTCGAGAAAACAGCTTGATTGCCAGGAAACTGACCATAATTGATGCCTTGGCACCTACTGCCATAACAAAGAAGGCCAAATACGTACCAATACTGGAGAAACACATCCATTCAAAAGTGTTTGATGAGGTAGGAATTACCACCGGTCCAGGTTTTGTCAGTTATGCCAAATTTATTCTCACTTACTTTTTAGGTATCAAGCACACTGTCAATCATTTAAGTCCAGATTTATTTTAGGAAGGAAGCCAGTTTTTATGGGGGGGGAAAAACCCCATAAAGTTTACATGGAAATAGACAGAAGATTTGCAAAAAAAGTGTAATATATATTTTATATATTGCAGCATTTATACTGTATTTTAAAAGTTAAATATATCATTAAGCCCATGTCTCTTCACTTATTGAAAATAGTTCAATTAAGAAATATGTAGCTTAGTTAAGCATGTAATTGTAAATGTTTTGATCGATATCTGGAAAAACAACGCTGTACACTCAGAAGTTTGACTGTAGTTCCTCCTCCTCCCTTTGGAAGGCAGTACAACTACATTTCAGAATGAGACCATAAACACACTTCACCTGGTCTCAAATGGAAAAAATATTTGAATATCTTTGTAATTTGTATTCTTTGTCTTCTTGGATTTAAAACCAAGGCCTTTAAATTGTAATATAGATGTGCAAGAAAATGGAAAATTGGATTAGTTGTTCAGTATAGATTCCCCCTCCTTCTAAAGCAATTATTAGAAATACATGTGTTAGCGCAGACCTCAATGTAGGAGGATCAATGGATTGATTGAAGCATCGACTGAATTAACTTTAATTGAATTATATTAATAAAATTACATTTCACAAAACACGTTTAACATTTAAACCACAAAACTTTATTTAATATAATTTTTATTATTATTAATAATATTTTGTAAATAATTTATTATATTTACTTAACTTATGTTAATTTAACTACATACAGTTATGTAAAGTGTGATTAGAGGGTTGCCATTGTGGCCGACTGTCCTTGCTTGTGTGCTGCCACTGATATTTTTTTTTCATGTGGCTTACAAGGTTTTCTGTGAACTCTAGAAATGTGTGTTTCGGGGAAATCGTTGCGCTGATCTTTTGGGGTCAGACTATTATTTTAGTGTGGGTAAAATTCTATCAGCTTTTCATAATTTTTAATGCCTTTTGCCTTGAGCACTGTGGCATGTTTCCTATTTCTTTGCTATAGAACCATCTTGCAATTGTGAAACTCTTCTAGGCTACCTCAGATAAATGTGTATCTGTAAGTAACTGCAATCTGGGTGATGAGGAAGTAATCAGTCAGAGCAGCAAACAAAAAGTAGACCTTCATATATTAAGTCAGATTGTGGCCTAAGTGTGTCCCAGTAGAAGAATGAGATGTTTCATCACAGTTCATAAAATAACTGGTGATCAGTAATGAAATAACTGAAGTAACTGATGAAATAACTGATGAAGGCAAGTAAACATGAACTAAAGGTAACCATGAATTAAAGGTAACCATGAACTAAAGGTAACCATGAACTAAAGGTAACCATGAACTAAAGTAAGTTTTTTGAGGAAACCGGTTCAGCCAGGTTGACCAGGTTTGTATGCTGCCAGAAGCAAATGTCGGCGAGTTAAAACATGGACCCTGAACTGGTGTAGTCAGTTGTTTGTGGCTCATGCATGCGCTGTAGGCCTGTGCGGTAACTATGTGTGTGAGTGATGGCAGGTATGGTAACTGTGTGTTCCGAGTGTGACCTCCACTTGGTTCATCTCCCTCAGGTGCTGAACCTGGCCCACCTCAGCAGCGACGCACGCCGGCTCACGCTGGTCAACCCTCTGGCTGTGAACCTGGAGGACTACAAGACCAGGCTGCTAGAGGCACTCCGGGCATACGAAAGGTCAACCTGTTGTTTTACTCACTGGAAGAACCAGTAGATCAGTGCCAGTGATCCACGGCTTTTTAAAATAACAGTCATGTCTACAGCATACTCCATAAGTGTTCCATATACTTTGAAAAAATGCAAAAATGAAAAAATTATTACAAAAGTGTCCAGAATTAGTTGCTATGGAGAAACAAATTTGTTTTTGTTTGTATTTGCAATTATGTTTTTTTTTTGTTGTTGTTTTTTTTGGTATCGCACAACAGCGTGACGTAAAAATGCAATTTATATCATGTGATGTGTAAAAAAAAAGAGAAAAAATGTCTTGTGCGTTCAACAGACGACTTGATTTGATTGTATGGAAAGCATTGACACCAGAAGAGAAAGAAAAGTGAGTACATTTAAAAAATTTCATTCACATTACTTGAATTATCAATATGAGATGATTTGCTTTGCTTAGCAGTTATTTTACAATGACTGGAGAGGCAGTGGTCACATTCTTGATTTAGTCATACCCACAATTATGAATGGTCCATTGACACCCAAGTGACAGGAAGTGTAAGATCTCCAAGACTGGTCATTTTGTAGGTTTGGCAGCGACAAGCCTGTGGTCTTCCAGGAGCATAGAAATGCCTTAATACAGGCCCTGGAGCGCCTGGGCTGGCCTGTTAGCCGGAAGGACATAAACCTGCTGGAGGACCAGATCCGCATAGGCCTCTCTTTCCTCCAGCAAG
Organism: Hiodon tergisus; assembly: GCA_025775045.1. Lineage (NCBI taxonomy): Eukaryota > Metazoa > Chordata > Actinopteri > Hiodontiformes > Hiodontidae > Hiodon > Hiodon tergisus. The sequence continues at coordinate 40,977 of JAOVYW010006672.1, forward strand.
CCTCGGATCTGCAGCAGGCTGCCAGAGAGATGGCTAGCAACCATGAGACTGTGAGTGCTGCATTCTTTTATCACTGTTGGCATTGAAGGCTGTCTGTATCATCAATCAATCAATCAATAAATCAAGTTGTAATTGTTGTAGAGCAAACAGAATGTGTCACAAAGCACTGAACAGATTGCATTTTCTAGAGGGAATCAAAAAATCAAGATAACCCAGTCCCCAACGGGAAAAACTTGAAAAATATTTCCAGACCCCAGGCAGAGGCAGTAGAGAGAACTCCTGACATAATAGTGGACACATAAAGAATAAAGCAAACAGTGAAGCACTGAATAGATAGTTTAGCAACTTCAAGACTCTGTGGGAGGTTCGTTCTTGGTTCTTGCTGCCAGGATAGCACTGAATATGATACTCCTCTTCGGATTAGCTAATCTCTTCCATGTTAGAGAGACTGGAGGGGTAGGGCGATTGGGGAAACACTCAAGAAAAGCAGAAAATGGTTGGAAGCTGAAAAGGGGAGGTAGAGTAAATCAATTCTGTGTTTGTGCGGCAATTTATTCCAGTCTCAGCTGGAAAAAACTGTGGAAGCATACAAAATGCAAGGGAAAGTAATATAGCCATGAAGCTGGTTGGAGTCTTTTCCACCTCCTAAGACCATCGAGAGCGGGCCTACTAACAGTGAGGCGACAGCAAGGAAAGCTCTTTGAACCTGAAGATTCCAAATTCAACCCTCTATTTCAGCATCCAGATGGCTAAAGGACGAATTGAACAGATTTTTATTTTTTTATCTCTTTTTAAATGTTGAAACTAAGTCTGATTCCCGGACAAAGTTTGGTAAACTATTCCATAGTCGACCTGGTTTTACAAACAGATAGAGCTGAGTGTTGTCTGCATATCAGTGAAAATGAATCCCATGTTTAATGACATCACCTAGTGGTAACATGTATAGGTTGATGAGTAGGGGACCTAGGACCCAACCCTGTGGGACATTATGCTTAACTTCAGTAAAATCTGAAAGGTCCTTATTTATTTACACAAACTGAAATCTGTCTGTTAGGTATGACTTAAACCAGAAGAGAGCACTTCCTTTAATACCAGTCTCACAATCAAGTTCAGATGGATTTGGTGGTCAATAGTGTCAACGGCAGCACTAAAAAAGCATTAGTACGGACAGACAATTGTTATCAGTGGTTATAAGGATATCATTGACAACATTAATTACTGATGTCTCAGTGCTATGTCCGGCAAAAAAACCTGACTGAAGACTCTCGTAAGTTGTATTGCCTTCTAAAGACACAGTTATCTGTTGGGAAACAGTTTTGAAAAATATTTTAGATAGATATTAGTCTAAAATTCTTCAGATTGATATTGGGTCCAGGTTGGGTGCAGGTTTGTTTTTTTAGTCTTGAAAGCTTAAGTGATTTGGAACATTGGTAGCAATGACATTAAGCATAGACGCTGAAAGAACGGGGAGGATATCCTTTACCAACTTCACCAGTACTTGGTCCAGCAAGTATGTTGTTGATTTAGAAGACATATTTAGTTTTAGAAATGTTAAAATGAGGAATATTGTCTGCACATTTCTATTTACACGCACTGGCACATAATCATACAAGGTTGAGAGGTTTTAATATGTCTACTCTTATTTATTTGAATTATTAATTCAATAAATTGTTAGTAGAATGATGTTGGGAGACTCTTAAGTGACTATTTTAATATTTCATCCAAGTTTTTCTTTTATGTTTTAAAAAGGGCATTGCCTGACATCATAAATGCTTTTTCTAATATTTAGTTTGGATTGGGGAATAAGAAGTTTCTTCATTTCTTGTTTGTATCCTGCATAATCTGTTTAATATTTATTTATTTAAAGGATACAGACAAATACCCGGATTTTGCAGTAAGGTCATTTATATATATATATATATATATATATATATATA
>JAOVYW010006675.1:0-11349 GCA_025775045.1 Hiodon tergisus
TGAGATTTGCATGACAGGGCATTGCCGGCTTTCCCTGCATTAATGTCTATCATCATTTGATTTCAAGAGGAAACATGCGCATATCAAGGACGGTTGCATTCTTTAAACCGAAGTTTCCATCCGTGGGCCTCTTCTGTTCTTTGCCTTTCTCCAGCATTAATTGTGCATTAGCAAAAATGATTTACTTTTAACAGTCATAGTTATTTTTTCTTGCCCTCAGGCAAAAATGCCTTGAAAGCCTTCCTTGAGGGCATCTAAATTATGTATCTGAAAAACTCCACCACTAAGGCATAGCAGGACCCCTACTTTCTCAAAATTCGTACTTGCATGTCTTCCTGTTTTTGGGGAAACATCAGTCATGGGCACCTATACAACCCATATTCACACATGAATATTTCAACTAATAACATTAAAAAGGGGGAAAGGAAAAGGATCCGACCAGTGGCGTAATCAAATGCTAAATAAATGAAGAATGCAAGGACATCACAGATGCCGACCCAATGCTCTCTCCTTTTTCTCTCTCTCCGTCCCTTTCTCATTTCCCCTCTTTCTCCTGCACGGTGTTTTCCTTCCACATCATTAGTGCAGAGCCACACGAAAGAGGCCAACAGAGAAGTGAGAGTTTGTGATCCCCACTGGAGTTTAGGAAGCTGGGGCTCTCTGAAGGACATCTGGGAATAGGGATGGTGACTGTGAGTTTTGTAATAGAAGAATGGGCATTCATTAGTGGCAAATGCCATAAATCCCATGCAAAGTAAAACCCTTGTTCAGAGAAGCCTAAAACAATAAACGCAGGCTTGGGCATGGCCTGAGCTGGCCTTCCATAGCTCCCAGACAAACTCAGCTGAGGCTGAGCTGACATACCCTAGTTTGTCTCAGACCTCAGTCAAAATAGTTCTCACAAACTGCCTATTTTAAAGTTGGTCAACTTTGGGTGTTTTATTACTTTTGCGAGCACCCCATTTTTTTTCAAAAGCCCGGCCGGCCCCTGCAGACCACAGGGACTGGGAAGCCGCAGCCAGAAGCTGGCAGATTAATTTTATTGACGTTTCCATTTTCACTGCAACGCGATAGCTCTCCTCGCAAGGGTGGAGGCGACCCACTCGTATTTACCGACTGACCTGTCACTTCATTACTGTGGCCCCGCTCCCTGCTGCCCCGCAGGGGTGAAACAGGACTCCCGGAGTGGTCGGCTCCCCTCGCTAAATGCACACGCACCACACTGGTGCATACATATGCAAACATGCACACGTAGAGGCAGAAGTCGGAGGGGAAGTGCGGTAAGCACGGGGGCCAGCCAAAGAGGTGTGAATAATCATAACAAACCAATGCCGCTGGATCCGCGGAGAGAGGGGGAAAGAGGACGAGAATAAAAGACAGAGAGGTGAAAAAAGAGAACTTGCACAAGCTCATTACATCTAAGGAGAGCTGGTGATCGACACCCACCCCTCCCATTCTTTTCTTATGTGCCAGAGAAGGAGCGCTGTAGGGCAAATTGTCCCAAACGCTAATGGCTTCTGACTGTTCCCTGGCAACTCTGGCATTTTTAACCTGTGTGTATGTGCACTCCAAAAAAAAAAATGGGAAGGAGTAGCGTCCCATCATCTGTCCATGTGACACAGATGGGGATGGCTATTAGGAGGCAGGCAAAGGGCCTGAGGGAGGCGAGAAGCTGGAGTGTAGCCTCAGGCAGTTTTGGAAAAGCAGTGCCCTCGGAGATGGAATAAAGGCAGACCCCTCCACCCTCTCTCTCGCATGCTTGCTCACTCTTTCTGTCTGTCCCTCTCTCGCTCTCTGTCTGTCTCTTCTCAAAGTGCTCACAATTAAAGTGTATCTATGTTTTTGTTCATGCTGACGAGAAAAAGAGCAGATTGGCAGGAAAGTTATAGTATGAAAGAATGAGATGATACAGAAATAAAAATAAACGTAAAGCAGTTGTTTTAAGTCTTTACAGTTTGTCTGTCTTGATTGTCGATGAACAGAAAGATTATATGCTGAGAAAACGGTAAAATGTTAAAAGTATTAGCAAGTGGTATGTATTCCACATGTCTTTTTTAAAAGCTGGATAATAAGACAGATAAGAACCAGCAGTCTAACACTACGAGCCATTGCAGACAGCAGAGCAGAAACAAGAAGCACTTATTTGCACCTGACGTGTTACCACAGGACTATGGGTTTGAATGTGTGGTAACGTGGCAGAGCTATCCATCTAAATTTCTCTAACAAAAATATGTATAGCTGTGACAAAAACAAAACCGACCTTCCCATGGAAAGGTTGACATTTGTCTGTGTCAAAGTAGTGCGCCTGGCCTGCAAGCAACACCTCTGCTATGCTGGGAGAAGCTAGAGAAGAGGGGCTTTGCTGAATGTAAGTAAGAAACGGAATGCTAACTCTGCTAGTTCTGTCAGTTACTCACAAACATAAATTCACAGGACTAGAGATGAACGACAAAATAACAAAAAACAAAAAAAACAATCATGGGATGGAAGAAAAAACAAACATTATGTCTCTCCCTCATCAGTTACTTGGATAAAAAATCATAAGTAACCCTATTAAGCGGGGGCCCTATTTTTGTAGCCTGACTGCGGATTTGCGTTCGTGAACTCGGGCGGCTGCATCTTTGTGATAGCCTATGGAAGCTGCAGTTAAAGTGACTAATTACACCAGACCCCCCCGCCCCCCGCCGAGTTGTGGCGCTCAGGCTTGTTCACAGAGGTGCCCCTGGTTAACAGCCAAGAGCTAGAGATCGGGGGAGGTGGGGAGAGGGGGGCGGCCAGTGACCCCAAGTACCTTCCTTGTCCTTGGAAGCAAAGAGGGACAGAGGGAGAACAATCCAGGCCTCCCGCCTCCTCACCTAGGGCATCCCCGGACCTCGGACACTGCACTCGCCCCCACCCTCCCCTTTACTAAACCCCCTGTGGGTTCGGCCAGAGAACAAGGGGCAGAAAAGCAAGTGGGATTTTTTTTTCTTGCCTCCTTTTCTCCTCAAGTTTTCAGCCGGCGTAAGCAGCGTTTAGCACATTCAGCCTCCAAAAGGCTGCCAATGTGGGAAGCGGCAGGGGATCCTCTTTTGTTACCCTCCCCTTTATTTACACAGGATTTTGCGGTGGGCCCTCTCTTTGGCGCGCAGGCCACATGTTCCCGACACACAGCGCCTCCATTCACACTCCAGCAGGCAGGCAGGGGGAAGCGCCAGGCTGGGCTTCTCCGTGCTGGCCCACAGGATTAAAGCTCCTCGCTGCACCCAGATGCCAGCAATATGCTAACTAAGTGCCTTGCACAAAAAATAATCACAGCCCAATAATACCAGGAAGGACACTGTCCCCTTTCCACCTTAAGCAGGAAGATATTTTTTCAGCCCACACCCCTTTGCCTGCAGAGTCTCTTCATGTGAAAGGTTTGGCTAATGTAAAAAATAAAGAAGAAAAATGCAATCTGGCCTATTGAGGCTGATGTTTTATTGCAATTATTTCCTGATGACTGTTAAAATAGCAACACCCCACACGTAGGACCATAAAAGCACAGCCTGGTAAAGCACTGACAAATTGGGGCGTGATGCCGAGAGTCATTAAGGGCTTTAAAACCTGTCACAGCAATTACAGGTTCCCCCCGTGTATTCCCTGCTAAACTCAGGCGTCCCAGTCTTTCTGCCACCCCTAAAAAGTGAGACGGGTCGGCAATTTCCTTGGCCAGTGTGTTCATTTGTGGCCCGACAATGTCTGTTTTGCCGATTCATTATGGAAAGCATGCTATGTATTGTTCTGGGGTTACGTGCTGTGGTTTTTCTGAAAGCACAGAATTAGGTGTTGACTTGAATTACCTGCTAACATATAATTACATGTCTCTACTGCTAGGCACCCAGTGCATGGAGAGACAGCTCTCACTCAGCCAACTCCCACCTCCTGCGCTGCTCCTGCCCCCACCCCCTCCCTTCCATCTTTCTGTCATCTGAGGAATGTTGAAGATGACTATCGGCTCTCCATTGATGCAGAGAATCAGAACAGAAGCAGAGTGCTTAACCTCTAGGAAAGATTTTGAAAACTTGGTTTTCGGGCTGGACAAGCTGAAAGGAGGAGGCCGTGCTTGTTTTCAGACTCCGTCGAGCCTATCTTTTAACCTAAAACCAAAACCAAAACACAGCTCCCCTTTCCCCAGGGTAACAAAAGGGAGTGCAGAGAAAGGAACGAGGGGAGTGTCCTGGGCCTCCAGTTTCTAGTGATAATCATCTGCCAATAATCCCCATGTTTGGAAAAAGCCAGGGTATGTATATTATCAAAGGCTTTGGTCCGGATAATTACAAGTGTAATTAACCTGCTACCTGTAACAACAATTATCTAATTACATCATAAATAGGGCCTTTGAGAGGCCCACAATGGCTGCTCATGGCCTCTGATTGCTGTCTAGATTGAGCTGCGGAACATTTTCCATCAACCCTCCTCCTCCGGTTCTCATTAGTCGGTTAATCACTTGGTGCTGATGAGTTTATAAGTCACAAACACAAAAAGTCAGGCTTTCTTTCTGCCCTGCACTACAAGGGGCAAATTATTAATTATTAATTAAAAAAAATATTTTTTTAAACTAAACAGATATCAAAATATCTTTTGGTTGCTGCTTTTGTTATTGTACTATTGCTATTTCATTCATTAATTTAATTCATTTGGAGACTTAAAATCTGAGTAAAACCTTATATACAGCAAATATACAATCAAGCAAAAAAGATAATTGAATCAGACTTTCTGGAAAAAAAAACTTTTAAACTGTCTAAAATCAGATTTCTCAACAGCGAAATGTGAAGAAATATTTGTAAAAAATATTTCAAAACTATATTGCATAAGGTATAAACCAGTTTCTATTAACAAATACAAAACATTGTTCTTGTTTGGTGCCAGTTCAGGGAAATTGTTTTTGCTCTTTTGTATGAACATCAGGTGTCGGATCGGAGAAAATAAAGCACTCTCCAAGGCCAGGAGTGAACTAAGGAGCTATAGAGAAATCAGATCACCACCTGTGCAGATTGAGAGAGAGGAAATACCTACACCTTCACTACATAGCCTCTCCTCAAGAACAAATGGACTTTTGGTTTTGGGGGTGGGGGTGGGGTAGGTGAAGACAAGAGCAGACTGGGAAAGAGACAGGGAAAGGGCAGGACTGCTGCAGCACTGAGACTCCTTGTGTATGCATGACAGAGGGCCAAATAGGGGAGGATGTGAGGGGCATCCACCCACTTTTTTGGGGCCTTGAAAGCGTGGTGATGCCCATCACTGCCCATTGCTCAGGAGACAAGGATCAATGCCTAATGAAGGTCTTGACCCAAGTTTTCACACTTAGTGCTTTTCTGACAACTCCACCCCACTCTCTGTAGTTCGCCGAGTGCCCTTCCCAAATAATACGACTCTAATTGGTCCCAGAGGTTACCTTGGCGCATTGAGGCACTTAAAGTTTTTGAGACCCTCCCCGTTCCTATTGCCACCAGCTCCTTTTACCCCCACATAAGTTTGGTGCAGGCCCATGCTATAATAGCATTCTCCTTCTCTCGCTGACATCAGATATCTGCGTTATACTTTGATAGCTTCATTACCCTCAAAAAGGGCTCTCCCATCCACGGCACTCTGGTGTGTCGAGTCTAGTTAAAGAAGTGTTCATTCTAGTTAAAGCAGTGCTGTCCCATGTAGTGAAAGAAGTGTCCCAAAATGTGTCCCTTTTTTAAATGATCTGCATTTGCAGAAAGGAATTAAGCATAGCAGTCCACTATCTGTCAGCCAAATATTTCAGGACATGGGTGCGCCACATATAATAATGCAAAGAAACAGAAAAAAGCTATAATCATGTTTAAAAAACGAGAGTAAAAAGTATAAACACGGTGACAGTCAGAAGGTTGTTTACAGAGTGTAAGCTGTACAACATATACAACTACAACATGCAATTACAGACAGGAGACGTCCTCATCAGTGTCTCTATGCTCAAATTAAAAACAAATATATCTCATAAATATTTTGAGCCTTGTGTCAAAAGCAGCTTGAGGCTCTTTAAGAGTATTAAAGTAACCTCTGCTGTACCCCGTGGATCCTGGGGCCTAATGGGGTCTAATGCAGGAGGTGATTTTTCAGCAAGAAGAAGTCAAATGAATTAAAAGGCTGATAAATCAACAAGTCAACCATCAGATTGTAGCCTCCGCTGGGCAGACTCTCATCAGCCTGTGCCACCAAGTTTGCACAAATGTCCCGGAGGCAGTGAACAAAGCGAGCAGAACTGATTACGGCACCGCTGCCTGCTTTGCTGTCTAAACTCTGTTTGGCTTCCTAATGAGCTCACTAAAAACCTAATTCATCACCCATAACCCTTCTCAACCCTCCTTGAAATTCACCATTATGGAAATTGCAGGGAAGGAGCATTTACTAGCTGCAGCTGGAAGTTACAGCCTCCTCAGCTGGGTGGGTCTCCCCCTGAGCCCGTAGCCCGGCGCTGCTCCGAGGAGGAATGTCTGGCACCAAGCGTCTAGGGTCCACCGCTGCCCAGGTAGCTTGGGGGCGCTTGAACTGCCCCCCACCTCACAACACCGCCCTCCTAACGTACCATGGATTCCCACGTTCATAACCAAGCATCCCTGGGAAGACAGGAATCTGGTGGGAAAAAGAACCGTGGGTCCGCCATCAAATTGGAAGTGGTGGACTACGAGAGGGAGAGGGGCAAGGAGAAAGGGGGGTGATGACAAACAGCTGAGAGGCAGGCGATTGCAAATTCCTGGCCCGTTGGAGTGAGGGGGGAACTCCCACAGTTCCTCATTACATGAAGTCGAAATGATCCTCTTGACACCTGAGCTGTAACCAAGAGATTACAGAATTGATGAATTCTTGGTTAAAAATGCAACTGTTTTATTCTGCTTTAGTAATTAATTCTTTTTCCGATAGCATATTGATTAACCGTAGACCCTGATAAAGTTCAAACTGAGAGGAATCCCCTCATGGCCCTCCCCGGGCTGCTCAGGAGAGTCAATGAAAACTTCCTCTGGTTCCACCTGCTTTCTCCATGCGCTTGTCCAAAGAGAAGCACCTCTTTTCTCCCTTATAAATTAGTCAGGGCTGTGCGGAGCAGTGTTAGTTGATCACTGCTTTTGTCTCTGCTCTTGCTGACTTGCTCTTCTCTATCGCCTGTCCTTTGTGCTGCTGCAAACACAGAGTCAGTCTGCGGTTCGACTCCCTTCTTCCACTGTCTCCCTTGTGCACACACACACACACACACACACACACTGGATACCACAACACTGACGATGAACACCTCTTTCACAAAAAAAAGAAAAGAAAAAAAGTGCTTTCTTTTTCAACCCTTATCCATACAGCAGCGGGTCTCTATACAACAGAGAGCACAACAGCCTCTCGGGGGACCCAACTAGCAAAGAAATCAGATACTCTTTTACAAGAAAGGGAGCTATTTGTGTCTTGTCAAGACCCCTCACCTACCCGTTCCTTTACATGTCAATTACAGCTGTCTGGTGACTTCAGACATTAATTATCATTTATTAAAAAAAGGTGTGATGAGCCCAGGACCGGAGTTTTTGCAACTCCAGAAGCCTGAATTCCAGAAACCCAAGCAATGTAAATGGGAGCCAAGAGGCCCCTTCCATCCAGGAGAGATTGCATGGAATAGAAGAAAAGACTTTTCAAAAATCAAATTAATGAAAGACAAGAAATTCATAATTGGAACACGTAGGCGCCATTTAATTCATTTATAGGAGACAATTTCCTTTTATTAATGGGGCCAGAGGAAGGGTTTTGATGAGCCCTCTATTGACTGTCTCTGCTCCTTAAGATAAATTCTCCAGGTCATTTCATTACCGCCCCAATCCTGGAGCTAATTTTGATTTGGGCGCATGACAGGTCTTGGCAGCAGAAATTGTGCTCTTCCTGTGGCTGGCTGGTGAGAAGACCATTACTGCAGTGAAAAATAGCGATTCAAAGCCTGGGTTCAAATTACTGCCACCCCAGTAGTGCCTGAGCCTACCCAAATAGGTTTTTCATCACAAGCCTCGCACATTTCTTAATTAGCTACCTGACACCGGCTGCTCCAGAACCCAGACACACCCAGTGTTATGAACAAAAATGGGGAGGCAAAGGTGACGAAGTCGCTCATGATTGCAGTAATCGGATTTGGATGTGGCTCACTTTCCAAAAGATTTTCCCAACGTTGAGCAACCTTACAAACAAGATGGGATGTGTGGGACTCTCAGGCAAGCTCTTAATCATCTCCCTTCTTACACGCTGGCGAGCCAGTTAATATTCAGCCCAAAAGTTCCAGCTTTGTGCAAAGCTCTTCTGATGCAATTAATTAACTCTGCTTTGTGCCCCTCCGGTTCTGAAGACTGCCGTTTCCTTTTGTTTTTTGCCTTCATTATTGATTTTTCAATTTTGCCTTAACAACTCCTCTACTCCCACCAGCCCCCCCCAACCCCCCAAACAAGCCCTCAACACACACATGCATACATATCACAGCTCTAATCAACCAAATGTGACTTTGGGAACCACATATCAATGACAGCCCTATTGTGTTAAAAAAGGTAAACAAGGGGGCATGAATCACATATGAAAGCAGTCATGACGCTCAGAAGCCAGCGAGTGGGAGCTAAAAGCTTACCAGCAGTGGTTACCATAGGTGAGGGCCAGCAACGCGGCGCGTATCTCTCTCCACCAACAACACAGGGTTACTGCTCGCCTCTCGAGCTAAAGGAAGCACGACTAATTTCTGCACAACAATAGGAGACCAATGTGCGCCCACACAATAGCAGGTGCTTTGAATAGCAGTAGGCCTTCCAGCGGGGAACATCTCTCAACCAGGCCATGCCTGGTTGCATAACCTTTCATTTTACTGGGCTTCCTTTTGACTTATAAAGGATGAAAATGATCTCATGAGGCCAGAGGAGAAGCAGAAGGCCTGTGGGGTAGAAAAAAGACCACTAAGTCCTATGCGCTATGGCCTGGTCTGTTGGCTTTTTTTTTCTTGTTATTTTTCTTTTTTAGTAGTTACAGAATTTGTTCTCATGCACATTTTGTCTGTCCTTCAGGCCATGCAAGGGTAAAACTGCATTCCCCACCTTCTGAGCATTCTTTCCAGGGTCAAAAGGTCAGGCTTCACAGATGTCTCCTGCAGATAGGCAGTTGTCTAAGGACTGCATCCCAGGATGTAAGCGCTCCTTCTTAACAATACAGTCTTTTCCGTCTCTTAGGAAAATTTCCACAAAAAAAGAAGCAGTCGAACAAACAGTAAGGCTTCATTTTTTTCTTGCAAGACATTTTCTAAATGCAAGATTTAAACTATATATCGCTAGCCTCACTCAAAATAAATAGGACAGAATTCTAATGGAAACACAGATCATTAAAGAAAGACAAATGTCCACATTTTGGAGGCTCAAGAATGTAAAGACTGATGAATGAAAAAAAATTGTTCTGTCTGAAAGCTTGGCAATGCTGGATTTGGAGTACTCTGGCAGGAATAGGAGCCTGCTGATCTTTGTTTATCGTGTTCCTTGTTATCTCTCTCTTTTGATGTGGTGTTTTCCTCCAAACAGCCCTCTATTCTGCAATTGATAACCTACTGAATGAATTATTGTAATGCATAATGAACATTTTCTCACCCGCAGCCCGGAGCCAGAGAGTACAGGGAGCCTTGTTTGGCATGTTGATTTGTTTTGTTGTGCATTACCCTTCCTTCTTCAAGAGTGTTCACTGCTTGGGGCTTGTAAATAAGAAATTATCTTTGCTGACTAACACTCGTAATATCTCCTTGGGGTAATTAGAAAATATTAGACGGTAGCGTGCAATAACAAGAGCTAATGGCTCCAACTACTGTCAAACCTTGCACCCCTTCTGTGCTTACCCCCTAAAAAACTGAAAAAAATGTACAAAAGACGGAGGTAGGGAAAGCCATTATTCTTCCTACAAGCATTAACTCAGTTCAAGAATAAAAAATAAAAACAGTACTGTGTCAGACCATAAAACGTGCTTATCTTAAATCATGTTATCAAAATTTGCATAAAATGTTAAACATTTGTGAAAAGAAGAGCAAAAGAAACAACCAAATACAGTTTTGTTACAGTCCGCCTACTCTGCTGGGCGCCTGTGAAACTACCTATAGGGTACAGAAACCGCATAGAAGTAGGAATTTAGTAGAGTACTAAACCACTGAAACTAGAACTCATTGTTCCACTATAAGACTACATTCAAATATGTTTCATGTTTTAAAGGGGCTGGGGGTGTTAGGGCGTGAAGAGGTAGAGGGTAACTTACCAAGTCACGAGAGACAGAAAAAAGAAACAAAGTTGAAAAGAGAGCAAGGCCCATCGGGCAAACACAAAAGAAAGGAGGAAATAGGGAGCCCAGGAGTCACAGCTAATTCCCAAATGAGCACACCTTAAATGCTCCTGGGTGAGGGCTAGGGTTTAGAGTCACTCTGCAGGTGTCCCCTTAGAGAGAGTTGGCCTCCATAACCTCCCTCCAAACCATAATGGCGACACACCAAATCACAGGCAATTTGAAACACAGCCTGTAGCTGCCTTTGGCAAATATCCTAGTCATTCTCTCTCTCTCTCTCCCTCTCTCTCATTTCAATTCAATTCAAAGAAGAATTATTGGCATGACAAACACATGTTTACATTGCCAAAACAGTAGTGCAATACAAATAATTTAACATACACAATTAAGGAATTTTAAATACCAGGTTATGAGTATTTACATTGTTGTCAAGGGATGTGCTGATAGATAACCAGGTCGGTATATGTCCCATTCAGCTGCGTGTTTATTATAGTCTAGGACTAGACCACGGACAGGAGCAATTGGATTATTACTTCTTAGTAATGACTTCTTGGCTGACCTCGCGAACACAAGAACACTGAAAATTCTTTTGAAAATGTGTCACCTTCCTTGCGGACTTTACAACTATAAATGTGCAACAACATTAATGGACACAGCTGAGCCCCTGGGACCTGCTGGCGGAAATCCATGTTAGCTGAATTATACCAGGATATCCAGAACCAGGAATGAGCAGCACAGACAAGCAAAACACCAGGTTTGGGACTTTCTCCCAGAGTGAGCCCACAGATAGATTGGCTTTCCTTTTCCCTGCACACTTTTTTTTACTGACTTCATCTACAAAGCCTTACCCTGTATTGTGCATCATGCATGCTCCTTAGCTGGAATAAAACTACCTCAGAAGCATTTATGTTACTTTTCCATTAATGTGTTTTTTAATGTCCAAAGAATGCGGTATGCCACAAAAGAAGGGGGTGGGGGAGAGGGAGCCGATCATTCTGTTTAATCACCCATTGGATGCATGCCAGAAGGTCTGTGCCGGAGGAAGGG
>JAOVYW010006676.1:0-11349 GCA_025775045.1 Hiodon tergisus
TAACATCATTCCATCAGATAACCCATCATCCCACCATATAATTTGCACATCAAACCATGTTTATTGCAATCACCACATTTCGTCAGATGAGCAATTAAACCAGTGGAACCACCATAAGTACTGAAAATAAAGAGTGTGGAAATTAAGCCAGGCAATTTGTACAATTTCATGTACAATTTGAATTAATTTCCACATTAAATTAATTCAAATTGTGGTTCTAAAGGATCCAATGGAATGAACTCATAACTTGAAAGGAACAGTGCTCAAAGAACAAGCCAAATGAATCCCTATGCTGATCATTTTGTCCTAGAAAAATGTGATAAAAATAATATTCAGAATGAATCTCACCCTGAGCCATGGGCCTTGACTGTCAGGCGTAAACAAACGGCAGTAACACAAGCTGATGTCAGACCAGTAATAAGCCACCAAGCACAAATGACACAAGTGGTTCATGATGCTCCTGCCAATAAGAAATATTCCTGTGTTCGATGGCGACCCTCTTCAATTTATTCAATCAATCAATCAATTTATTTTTATAAAGTGCTTTTCACATGTTTCCATGTCACAAATACGCTTTACATACAGAGAAATACATGTCCCAGGCCTTCAGTTTCAATTCTTTATTAGAGCTTTTGAAAATTGTGGAGAAAGGAAAAACCAACTACTTGAGTGACTCCTTGAACTTTTTGGAACAGTACAACAGGGTATACCAGAGAGCTCTGTTCCTTCTTGCTGAACATTTTGGCAATGAGTACAAGATCGCATCTGTTTACATGGACAAAATTCTTAACTGGCCACTCATTAAGCCAGAGGATGTTCAAGCATTGCAATCATTTTCTCTGTTTCTTCGAGGTTTCTCCAATTTAATACAGCAAATCATGTATATGAAGGAGCTGGACATGCCATCCAACCTCAGAAGCATTGTGATGAAACTTCCCTATAAGCTAAGTGAAAAATTGATAAATGTTGCATGTGATTTGCAAGAGCAAAGGAGAGGCAGAGCAGTGTTCACTGACCTTTGTTGAGAAAGTCAAATTGTCTCTGACTCACTTTTTTGGAAATATTCAGTATTTACAACAGTAAAGCCCCAAATACTATTCACACAAAGCAAAGGAGAAGGGTAGCACATTTGCCCCCAGTGTCACTGCAGTGAAAGTCCTCATCTGCCCAAACCAGCCTCAAATGCTGTTTATTTTGCCAGCAAAACAGTCACTCACTGGATAAATGCTCACGATTTAAGTTGAAGATGCAACGGGACAAGATACATTTCACAAAGGAAAATGTAACTTGTTTGGTTGCCTAAAGGTTGGGCACATAAGCAAAGATCGTAGGAGTAGGAGTTTGGATTATAGTTTGTGTCACCAGAAGCATCCATCAGTCTTTCACATTGAGAGAAAGGGCATAAGTACATCCTTCAAAGAAGCCCATGAATTTGTGAGCCCTCCACTGAGTGTTTCCTCTGGACAATCTCAGACATGTGGTCATATAGGGGTCGGTGATGAAGACAATGCTGTCTTCTCCATTGTTGCAGTTCAAGTTAAAAGCCAGATGAGTAATGAGGTTGTGCAGACATGTGAATTTTTGGATCCTGGGAGTTCAGGTACTTTCTGTACTGTCAATTTGGCAAAAAGATTGGGCCTAAGAGGCAAACCAGCCAACATTGTATTGAGAACAATGGGAGAACAAGGAGTATGACTTATTTCTCAGCGATATGTTGGTCTAAGGCTATGCTGAATTAGTACCCACTGATCAGCTGGAACAAGATGATGAAAAAGTGTGGTTTACATCCCCCATCACAGAGTATATCACCCCACCAAAGGAAAGCTAAGGGTTGAGTTTGACTGTGGAGCCACCTATAAAGGAACATCACTGAATTGCCAGCTCTTGCAGGGCCCAGATATCACTAACTCGCTTATTGGGGTCCTCATTCGATTAAGGAAAGAACCTGTTGCAGTCATGGCTGATATCTATTCCAAGTTTTATCAGGTACCGGTGCCTAATAAACATAAGAACTTACTTTGTTTTCTTTGGAGGCCTCATTGTAACACTGACCAACAACCAGTCGAATATCGAATAAGGGTACACTTGTTTGGAGCTGTATCGTCCCCAAGTTGACGAGAACTGCCGAGGCCAATGCATCAGATTTTCCTCCTGAAGTGATCAGCACAGTCAACTTTTATGTGGATGACTGTCTGAAGTCCACAGCAATTCAAGAGATGCAATTCAAATTGTAAAGGACTTGACTGCGCTCTGTGACAAAGGTGGATTCAGTCTCTAAAAATGGGTGACGAATAGCCGTTCCGTGTTGACGTCAATCCCAGGTGACATAAGAGCAACAGAGATGAAAGAACTGGATTTGGACACGGACCAGCTTCCTACGGAAAGAGCACTTGGACTGCGATGGTGTGTTGAATCAGACAAATTCAGGTTCAGGGCTTCAGTACAGGAACGGCCACAGACTAGGAGAGGTATTTTGTCTGTGGTCAGCTCACTGTACGATCCATTAGAATTTTTGGCCCCCTTTGTCATGTCATCAAGTTAATGTTGCAGGAGCTCTGCAGAAGAAATTTGAAGTGGGATGAACAATTTTCCCCCTCCTTCTCCAAACAATGGTCTGATTGGCTGAGTGATCTCCAAAGAATGAGTGGATTCAAGGTGGATCACTGCATTAAACCGCAAGATTTTGGATCATCTGTAACAGCGCAAATTCATAATTTTTCTAATGCCAGTCAAGTCGGTTATGTTACGGTGTCTTACCTGTGACTGGAAGATGGTGATAATGTGCATGTTTCATTTCTTGTGGGAAAGGCCAGAGTTATGGACCTGAAGCAAGTCACCATTCCTCATTTGGAGCTCACAGCAGCAGTTCTTGCTATCCGAACTGATGAAATGATTCAAAAGGAGCTACAGTGACAGCTGGAGAAGTCAGTGTTTTGGACCAATAGCACAACTGTCCTCAAGTATATCTGCAATGAAACTAGACGCTTCCATACCTTCATTGCTAACAGAGTCTCTGTTATTTGACAAGTTGTTGAGTGGAAAATGGAAGTGGAAGTATGTGGCTCCAAGCTCAATCCTGCAGATGCATCTCGTGGATTGAGAGCTGAGGAATGTCTTATACAAGGAAAATTGATTAAAGGCCCAGAGTTCCTCTATTTGTCAGAGAAGGAGTGGCCTATATCTGGCATAGTTTCAGTTGTGATTCCCGCTGATGACCCAGAAGTCAAAAGAGAAGCAGCAGTGAATACCATTGTCAAGGACTCATAAGATCCTTTAGACTAACTCATCAACTACTTCTCATCTTGGAGGAAACTTAAAACGTCTGTTGCCTGATTCCTCAAGCTTAGTTTATTTAGCTTCTGAGCCAAACGAGAAAGGAACTTCAAGCCAGTGAGGGTGACAAGGTCGCAGAAGTTAAAGGTTTTGTCGAAAAGAAACTTTAGAGCATTAAGGCCACACTTCGATGGAAAAACTTGACTCCAGAAAGTTGTGATGAAGCAGAAAAGGCAATCATTTGTTTTGTTCAGAAAAACGGGTTCAGTAGTGAAACTGCCTCCCTACAATGTGGCTCGGATAATGTCTCAAAGGACAGTCCATTGTAGAAGTTAGATCCTATACTGGAGGATTACATTCTCAGTGTTAGTGGTTGCTTGCAACCATCAGAAACTAAGCATCCTGTTACCTTTGAAAAGATGTTTCCCAGCTTTTTTTACGTCATATTCATCAACAACTAGGACATGCTGGTCGAAACCACATGTTGTACCAGATATTGGATAATCAATGCCAACTCTGCTGCAAGAGGGACAATTACAGAATGCATGGTGTGTAAACATTACAGAGGAAAACTTGGAGAGCAGAAGATGGCAGACTTACCTGTGGAGAGGGTTATGCAAGACAAAGCTGCCTTCCCAGACGTTAGTGTTGATAATTTTGGCCCTATGGAGGTTAAAAGAGGAAGAAGCCTTCTAAAAAGGTATGGTGTACTTTTCACCTCACCTATCTGACCAGTCGTGCCGTACACCTGGAAGTGACACACTCCCTTGATACAGACTCTTGCATTAATGCTGTGTGGAGATTCATTAGTTCATGGTCTGACAATGGCACATATTTTATTGGAGCAAACAAAGAGTTGCCTTGATTCAAGATGGAGCTTTAACACACCAGCAGCTTCACATCAAGGTGGCATTTGGGAACGCTTGATTCGCTCAGTAAAGAGCATACTCACCTCTGTTCTTGGACAGCAGGTATTGAACGATGAAGGCCTGCAGACACTGTTGTGAGGTAGAGGCAATACTAAACGACAGACCCATTACAAAGGTCTCTGATGATCCCAATGACCTCGAGGCCCTCACCCCAAACCATATTCTTCTGCTAAAAGGAAAACCCATCCTTCCACAAGGACTCTTTGAGCAGAGTGAACTGTACATCAGATGAAAATGGAAGCAAGTACAGTATATTGCAGAGCTCTTTTAGAAAAGATGGACATCTGAGTACTTGCTTACGATTCAGGAAAACAATAATGGGCTAGGCTAAGAAGAAACTTCACTCCGGGAGATATTGTCATCATTGTTGATGCTACAGCTCCAAGAGGATCCTGAATGATGGGCCAAGTTTTGAGCACTAAGTCTGACTTCAAAAGATTGGTTTGCTCTGTGCGCCTCCAAACTAAGACCAGTGTCTTGGAGAGACCTGTAACGAAGATCTGCCTGGTCCTGGAGGTGACAGTTTAGGGTCATGGACATATATTTTCTCTCTTTCTCCCATACTGTCTTCCTTCTGTTTGTTTCTCTTTCAGATAGCTATTAGGACAGAAGACAGAAGAATCTATGTAGTACAATTTTTGTATAGGTAGAGAGAATAGCTCCCCTATAAAAGAAATAAAAGTCATTGTGGGTTTACGCGCTTCCCATTTAGGGGCCAGAGTGTTGGAGCTATTTATTGTCTTGTAATATTTATAATTAAATATCTATTTATTTTGTTGCTGTTTTGTTTGTATAATATGGCTGAATTAGTTTATAATATTAGTACCATTATCTTAGTTAATTTGAGCACTTGTTAATGCTTTTATTTTGAAGGTACTGGGCAGCTTGGGGACACCTGGGTGAATCTAGATATAGTGGTAGGCAGGTGTATTACAGGCAGACACTGGTAAGAGTTCATGGTTTTTGACCTGGGCAAGAAAGAGCCACAGGGCAATAGATAACAGGGCAAGAGAAACTGCAAACGCCATTGTTCCTTTCGGTTTGTTTGACTCGCTAAATAGTTAAATAAACCGCACAAAATGTTACGCAAAATGTTTACTTTCCCTACGTAAGATTCACTCTTTAGGTGCCTCAGTGGCCATTTGATTTGAGTTTATTTGTTTAGTTTTTGTTGTTTTCTATTATTTGGTTCGAGGACAAATCGCCACGACAGATCTGATCCTGTATCTTTAAGAAAATGAAAGAGAGCCTTGCAGCATTCCCTCATTTTCTCACCTAAAATCCCTTCCAAATTCTATACTCGTTCTATCTCATCTATCTTATTACTTATTACGTTCCTCGTTGAATTATATTTACTACACCTCATAATGACATGCTCAACATTTTCACAAACATCACATTTATCTGATACGCACTTTGCCATTAAATAAAGAGTTGATTTTAATCCAGTATGTCCAAATCTTAATCTTGAAAAGACAACTTCCTCTCTTCTGCATTTTCCTTTAAAAAGCCTTCCCCGTAACTGATGTCTGTATGCTGTAGTGTCTCCCTTTGATATCTGTGTCCCACTTCGTCTGCCACCAATCCCTCACTGCCTTTCTTATTAATGATTTGGCCTCACCTTTTCCAAAGGGAACTTTCATTATTTCATCCTCATTTAATTTCAGCACTCTCTTTGCAATCTCGTCTGCTTTCTCATTGCCCTCCGCACCAACATGAGCAGGAACCCAACAAAACTGTACATTAATTCCAATTCTTTGTATTCTCAGCATTATCGTAAATATTTCCAACAATAAATAATTTCTTATTGTTTCTTTTGAATTCAAACTATTAAGAGCAGCAGTAGAGTCTGAATAAATGACAACTCTCTCTGGCCTTATCTCTTCTATCCATTGTAATCCTAAAATTATAGCAACTATTTCTGCATTAAATACAGATAATCTTTCATTAATTATTTTCCATATGACTACATAAAACTCAGGTATGTATACTCCTGTTCCTACATGTTCGCTCCCTGGATCCATCAGAAAATATTGGCATATAGTTATAATAAGTCCTCTTCACATAATCTTGAACCAAATTCACATTCCTTTCAGTCCATTCTCTCTTCTGCTCCACAAGTTGCAAGTCCACATTGGGCACTGAAAATATCCATGGAGGACCATTACCCCATACAGCATTTGGTCCATAATCTAACCTATTTAAACCATATTCTTCTACTACTGTATTAATAGTCCACCCCAATCCTTTACCTTTTCGTTGTTGTTGCTGCTCCATATACTATACACCCATAATCAATACATGATAGTCTTAAGGCCCTATATATATCCAGTAGTGATTGTTTATCTGCTCCCCATTCATAACCAGAAACTGATCTCATGAAATTCAATACATTTTCACATTTTGTTTCAATTTGTGTAACATGATTCTTCCATAGACATTTCTCATCAAAACATAATCCTAAGTATTTGAAGTCTGTTACCCTCTCCAAAAATCTGGCCTTCTCTTTCTGGTAAAGAACATGTAGCATGACTTTGCAACTGGCATTAAATCCCCAATCATACGACCATCTTTCAACCTTTAATATAGCACTCTGAATGCTATTCGTCACATGTCTAATGTTTTTAGACATTTTCCTCTTTTCCATATAGCCCCATCATCTGGATAAAGCGATGACCCAATAATTCTACCAACATTCATAAAAATAATAATAATGTTAAACAGAATAGGGCTAATAGCCTTGAGGAATATAATTTATAATATCAAAATCATCTGAAACAGCATCTGCAACTTTAACATGGAATGTCCGATTAGACAGGAATTCTAAAACCCAGTTGTATAGCCTTCCACCAATACCCATTTTATGCATTTTAATCAGCATAACTTCTCTCCACATTGAGTCATAAGCTTTCTCAATATCCAACTGCCAGGCATTACACCTTCTCTCCATATCTTATTAAACAGGTTTAATATAATAAAAATGTCACCCAATTTTATTTCTCGGCCAATGGAGGAGCAGAATTTTGTCCATGCATTCTTCTTGGATGACTTCATTATTTTCCGAGCCCTAGCTCTTTTCCTTTGATAATCAATCAGATAATCTTGACTCAAATGTTTCAAATCAAATTATTTCTTAAAATTCTGAATGCATGATTTCTTTCTTTTGTAGCATTATAAGTGATCTCTCCTCGATTATAAGTGAGCTCTATTATAAGGGATCTCTCCTCGATTAGATAGAATTTTTTGAGCAGTAAATTCTCCACACCATATTTCTCTTCTATCAACACTTTCTGAGATCTCATGAAATATTTGCATATATACAGCTTCTTGCAAGTATTGTATCAATTGAATAATTTGAAATCTCCTCTGGGACTACACATTACTATCACTATACAGTCATACCCATTTGGGACATTTAATCTTCTATATGCTAAAGTATCCTTAATAAATGTTACACATCCTCCACCTTGTTTTCCAATTCTGTCACATCTAACAGATCTGTAACCTGGTATGACAAAGTCTATGTGTGGTCTTAACCATGTTTCTTGTAAACAAATAACATCAGGTATAACTTTCAGATCAGCTGCAACCTTCTTGAACTCTTGTCCATTAGCAATTAAGCTTCTGGCATTCCATTGGAGGATATGGAAAACCATGAGGAAGCTAATCATTTTGAGAAAGTCCATCATAATTAGAAGGGTTTAACATCTTATGAATCAGTTCAGCCTTAACTTCTTTAATCCCCAGCATCTCTATAGCTGCCTCTACAATTGTCTTGATTCTCACAATTTTTCTTTTGTTGCATTGCCACATTCACAGTTTTACATATGAAAACAACAAAGCTGATTTTATCCACAATCAATGTATCCTCAGTAATCTCCTGTATACATGGATTTGTTTCGGTTTGTCTCAGTACGGTGTCCATTTTAGGTCATCCTCAGACAAAACCCCTCCTTAAGTCAATCGTCAGACATTAGACCTCACCCCTCCTTGAGTCAATTGTCTCGTAAAAACTTGACTCGAGGAGGTCTGACGATTGACTTGAGGTCTGACGATTGACTCAAGGAGTGGTGAGGTCTGATGTATGACGATTTACTTGAGGAGGGGTGGGGATTGACTCGAGGAGGGGTAATGTCTGAGGATGGCCTGAGGATGACAGCGTAGTCTCTGGCTTGGTGTGGAGACCTCTCCCTCCTATTAATCCTATTAATCGACCTATTAATCGTCTATTCTCAGACTCTCTTGCAGTATTTACCACATGTGAAACATTGGATCTGGCTAGCTCACTTTCCTTCACTTTTTTAAAGGCATTCGGCTTAAGATACCTGGTTGTCTAAACCCTTTTTATACCATAGCAGCAAAACTAGCTTTAAGCTGGCAACAATAAGATGTTACTTCTGGAAACACGAAAACAGCAAAAAATCATCAAAATAAAGGTCTCTCAGTGGCTGATGTAAATTGAAATATTCCTCAAAAGGTACGTTATTATGTTTTAATTGTTATTTAATGTCTTATTTTAGAACACAGCTTACTTACTGTTCATTTGTATTATGGAATAACACTCAATAAAAGCGTATAAATATATCGGAGACCATAGAAGAGAAACACTATTCTTGACTGTATTGCACAGACATAGTTCTGTAAAGAAAATTGTGCAAAATTAAACATACTGAACAGCACTAATTTTCTCCCTGTAATTCCAATCTAGTCTTTTATTTTATTTTATAATAAAATAAAATCACATTGATTAGTGAGGCTGCATTCATGAATACTGTAGCGACCTGGGGGTTTGAGGGAGTGGGAGGGGCTGCCCCATGTTCCGGGGTGACTTTACCTATCCGCAAATGCGGGAGAATTCATTGTAAGGGCGGTAGACTACGTCAGGGGTAGGGGAATTAGTAAGGGGGTGATAGCAGGTAGGGAGAGTGAGGAGTGTATGGGGTTGTGGGTGAGTGCAGTAAGGGGGTTCACTCCCTCGGGTGTGTGGGTGGTTCCGTCCTGGGGAGGAGATAAAAGGAAGGGGGGGCATGATATGGGAGGAGAGTGTTGGGGAAAGTGAAGAGTGGGGTAGAGTGTTGGGGAAAGTGAAGAATGGGGTAGAGTGTTGGAGAAAATGAAGAGTGGACTAGAGTGTTGGAGAAAACGAAGAGTAGAGGAGTGAATGTCAGCAAGAAAAGTGAGTAAACTAAAAAACTGGGATAAAAAGGAAGGAAAATGGAGGAGTTAGGGAGAGAGGAATTGTTCAGACGGAGTTTTCTTATTTTGGCGTGTTTTCAGCCCATAGTGTGTGCTACCGAAGAGTCAATAAAACTAACTCTCAGACACGGTCAAAAAAAGTGTTTCCGCCCGTTTATTCCAAAGCATCCACACAAAAGAGTTTTCTTTGGGGACTCTTCGTGAAAGCTACACTGGTGTCAGGGTGGGATTGCAAACTAGCGCTGCCTTAGTTCCAAAGAAAAAGATTGAGAATCTTTCAAATGGAACTGGAGAGATGCGGAGCGATTCTGAGGCATCACTGAGGTGATGGTGAGAGTGCGAAAACTTGGTGGACGGAGAGACGCATGACGCAGCGAGAAGTGGCTGCCATGCTAGGTGGGGACAAGCAGCTGTTAACAACGCCGACACCCCCGGAAGAGGAAATGGCCGATGCAGAAC
Organism: Hiodon tergisus; assembly: GCA_025775045.1. Lineage (NCBI taxonomy): Eukaryota > Metazoa > Chordata > Actinopteri > Hiodontiformes > Hiodontidae > Hiodon > Hiodon tergisus. The sequence continues at coordinate 9,858 of JAOVYW010006676.1, forward strand.
AGAAAGGCTGCAATCTTGAGAAGGATGCAGACATAAACAAAGGGGCCTATGCAGCGCTACACGCCTCTGGTGGTTGTTCATGGAACCAACCTTAATAAGTAAATGTAGTCTTACATTTACACCAAGTTAATTGGTTTATCGGAGTGCCATCTTCAGCTAATGTTAAGATCTGTGGCCATGATAAACATTTTGAAACTTTAAAACTTTTTACCCAAACCGGATTGTTATTGCTGAAAGAACCGAGCAGCAGAAACTAATTTTAAAATACATTTATGAGATTTAATTTAAGCAGCATTTAATGACCTTTATTTATTCAAATGAGAACTGAGGATGGCATGCAACTTCTTAAGTTTAATGTTTATCATAACCACAAATCTTAACATAAGATGAAGGTGGCAAAGTGACAAACCAATTAACTTAGTGTAAATGTAAGACTACATTTACTTATTAATGCTGTCATCAATTTAAACATTTGGGTAATCTTTAGTGTGAATTGAACTATAGGATATGATGTGATTTCCTCACTACAGGAAATATTATCCAACCATTAATTGTACCATCACCTGTGCTACCTCTCAGAAACTTTTAATAATCTGGGGATTAACCTGGTTTGATCGTCTCTTTTCTGACGAAAGCAAAGCCACTACTGTAAACTTGAATAAGCGAATCATTCTCATCAACCCTGGCCAAAATGATAATTGTATGTTACAGCAGACATGATCCAATTACTGAATGCATTGGTGCAGAAACTGTATGTACTATTTACTGTTACTTACTAGTATTTAATCTCCTTGCTGCTACAATCTTAATTTAGATATAGGCTGGGACCATACCAAAACTTTGGCAGCCTGTTAATAACAATCCACATAACAGTATGCAATAGCTATTTATAGTAAAGAAAATATTATCTAATTATTATTATATAATATTAAATATAGTTTTATTTAATTAAATTACGGTTGTTGCAATTTTGATTTGGTCCCAGTCCCAGTCAGTGTCAAACAAGTACATTGCGATTATATTCATGCTTTTTAATGTTTCCATGTTTTGCAATACAAAACTGGAACATATAATTAGTGCATTTAATATTTAGTTGGTACACTATTTTATTGTTGTCTCAGAAGCCTAATAAAATATCACAGGAGAACATTGGAATCTAATATCCATTAGAATGTACACCATAGTTCCAAGGTACGTGATAAAATTTCACTTACACATGATCAGCAGGATGTTAAACACACAAATCCACAATTAACCTTTGTTAGGGAGGTAGATCTACACTGTGCTTCGGTTCATGCACTCAGTGCAAGGATTTTCGCAGATTCTTGAGAACAAATGTTCTTGCCTCAGTCTGCAGTTTCCATTGTGGTATCCTTAGGAACAGTGGGCAAAAATGCAGTCCATGATGGGGCAGCTGTCATTCCAGTTTAAATTCAGGGCCTACCCAGTCGGGCCAATGGTAATCAGTGGTGAAAGTAAAGTTTACAATAAG
>JAOVYW010006677.1:0-11348 GCA_025775045.1 Hiodon tergisus
ATAAAATATATATTTGTTTTTGTGTGTTTATTTGGATGTTTTGGTTTTGCCTTGCGTCGAATCTTTACCAGATCTAAGGAAAACTGAAAACCTCAGAATGTGTGGCCAAAGTTCAACAGCAAAATCGATATTTGCATTTTGATTTGAATGCCTTATGCCGGGTCTTAACTAGAAACTGAAAACTTCAGAATTTGTGTTTTAGTTCGACCGTAGAGACGACTGTGTTAGTTCTGTTGGATTCTGCCTAGAAAATATTAACTTTAGGTTTAGTTTTATATTTCTCTAAATAAACATCGAACAGTAAAGGAACCAATGGAAAGCAATATAGATTGATATTAAATGCACAGCAACCCATATTAAGAAAATTAAATTGATAGTGTAGATTCTTGGGGTACAGAGGCAGCAGTAGACTTCAAAAATAGACCCATACATGTACAAAAGTGTGTGTATTAAGTGCTTAAAATACAAACAGAAAAAATATTTGATACAATAACCAAGAGATTGAAACCTGGATATCTGGACACTGTGGCTGAGTTAAGAGACAAAAATAACTTATAATAAACATGACTAGGACATAAAATTCAAGACCAAATGGGGGACGCAAAAATTTAAATACACCATCAAAATACGCAGATGGCAGTATTTAATTTATTCAGTAACTTATTCCAAAATTTGGTATTGAATAAAAGGACTAAACTACATATAGAAGGATAAAATGACTACCGAAATTAAATGAAGGAAACACATTTTGAGTGAACAAAATGAACTCTCAATCTCCGAAGACGATAAATTGTAAGGTAAAAATTAAATTTAACAAGCTATGACGTAGTTGCTAAATTATAATTGTACAACACCAGCAGTTTAAATGTTTAGGAAGTGATAATGAACACAAATATTTGAAATCTGTATTGTGGATTAAATTGAGCTGGACGGGACAGATGACAACACAGATAAGGTTTGAAGTTTTTTAGGAGATTTAGTTTTGTGATGCTCTGCAGATGCACTGCTTGTCATGTGTTCCAAACCCCCAGTAGTGAGAAAATATCCCCACCCCCCCACCAAATTAAACATCAAGCTTCCCACCTGAAGAAGGCAGAGTAAGAGAGTATACTACTGGTGGATAAATAAATAAAAATCCTTACAAACCCAAAAAGAAATACAAATTGCTATTAAGTACTAATGAAGTGACTCCGTAGAATCTTCAAAACAATATCACTCAGATGCAGTCATTGCACCAATTTACAGACCATGTTACTCACAGTGCCCTTTGCTATGCAGGGAATCAGGCCTGGTCTAACCTACCACAGCATGTTCAAGAATGAGCCCTAACACAAGCTACATAACTGTATTTAAGCTAATCTCTGATGAGGGAGAAAACGAAATAGCTTCCAATTAAACAACTAACCTGAATGCCATTTACTCCACAATATATTTTTTTAAATACAGACACCTGAGCTGACTGGTATTCCTCAGTTACTAGGCACTTAAAACCCAATAAACCTAAAATGAATGAATCAGGCAGTTATGTGCAGCTCATTTTGAAGATTATTTTACATCTCATTTACTCAGGTTGGAATTTTCTCCACCACCTCAGAAACAGAACGATACCCACACATGCCATTAACTTAATTCAATTGAAATCACCCCAACATTTCATTGAAAAAACCCTACAATCCACACAGCATTCATTTAAATACATAATAAGCGTTATACCTGTAGCAAAAATAATTCTACTAATATTAAATAAAATGGTTAAACAATAATCTTGAGTAGGAAAAAATCTAAATAACCGTACCATAATAAATAAGTACACTAAAATGCTGTACTGATAATAATCAGCATGATTGATAATTCAACACACATAATAACAGAAAAATAACTCGCTGTCAAGCGCTGAGAAATTGCCAAGCAATGTTAAGGATACAGCACAATTCTTACAAAAACACCTTCCAGAGGATACAATATTTATAATATCTATATATATAAGCATTATATATATATACCTTGTGGGGATATAGAATGTAAAATGCTGTTTGCGGCACATATGTTGTGAGTGACTGATTTGACCCATTAATTATGTACATTTAAAAACCTGCCAAGCACATCATAGTCTTTGTATACATCTTTTTAGAAATACATTACAAACCTACAAACTGACCTTCACAAGCCGGTGTTGCAGAGAGAGCGTACACCTGTGTGGGTGAAGAAGAAAAAAAAAAACGGCGATGATTGCACGAGTGGGAGTTGTTGAGTCAGTAAATGGCTTCTTGTTTTTTGTGTGTGTGTGGAATGGTGGTGAGGACTGCTGCTCCATCAAAGGGGCCAAACTCTGCCTTCATGATGGCTTTAAAGATGGTCAGGCCCGGGCTGGTCTTTTTCAATGGTCTATGCAGGTCTACACCTCGCAGTGTGTTGCCATATCCACCATAGATTTCTGAAATTCAGTCTACAGTGACTGTTAATAATTATAATGTGCAGAGGAAAAAGAGATTGTCCCTGGGTATTTCAGTTATTGTAGATTTCCTTGTAATAATGCTGTCTGCTGACTGGGCTCACTAACCATGGATCTGTTTACTCTGCTCTCTAACAATCTGCGGAGCCCTTGTTTAGTTTACGATGGAGAGCCCAGCCTCATATCAGTTGTGCTCAAATCCTCAGCCTAAGTCATCCTCAAGGGCCCTGATCTCCACCTACCCCCATGTTCAAGCCCTCTCCAGTACCCAAACACATCATCCAATTCAGTTACACGTTTCAATTTGAATTAGTTTGTTGTAGCTCAGTTGCGTTGTCTCAAAATGGTGGAAAAAAACGGAAAAACCAAAGCTAACTCTACTAAATCCACTGCTACATCTGTAATTCCACTAATCAATCCCAAAAACAATGCATATGCTACAAACACATGCACCCTTCCAATCATACCAGCTAACAACTATATGTTTTCCCATACATCTTCGAACTGAAGATAAAAATAGTACAAAACTCCAAAACGGAGTTCACTGAACTTTACAACCTTAAGAACAAATTGACGTAAAGTTAAAGGGAAAAGAAATCTGACCAAATGAAGCAGGGCATTGTTCCGTGTTGTGCGTTATGGAGAAAAACAACTCCTTGTGCTTCTGTCACAACCACAACCATGGCAGTAATGCTGTTATAGTGAAACAAAGAGGAAGGACAGAACATGGTTCGGTCTCATTCACAGATTAACTGTACAGAGAAAAAATCTGGCTATGCTTCCCCACTGATTCAGTCTGTTAAAAATATTAAAGATTAAAAAGCCTGCACGAGAGAGCATATCAGCTCCAGGGCTAGTATCCTGCATAACTTAATCTAAATAACCTGTAAGTGTTAGGCATAAAAGCCTTCTATTGCTGTGTGTGGGATAACAGGCGACATGGCTTTGTATATATGCCGTCACAAGTGATAAGCCATCTGCATCTGCAGCCACTCATTTGCTTAGGATAAACGGCTATGTAACCCTATCTTGTTGTAAGCCTCTCACAGAATAGATTGATCCTTATTTTTTCACAGAATACTTGTTAATAAGAAACGACTTGTAAAGAAGAAGCGTGTCTCTCTCTGACTCTCGCACACAGAAGACCACTAATGACCCTTGTCTCTCAGATCATTGTTTACAATGACAATGTGATTGCATCTTGTTAGTCTCAAAGACTCTTTCTCAATGACTCACTGGAGCTCAGAAATAGGTTTTAATATATTTAGGAGCATAGCTAAAGGTTTTGTGAATTCATTTGTGGACAGTTTGTGTATTTGCTGTCTTTTCAGTACCCTAGTAACCCCTCAGTCCTCTCTACCAAGCTGTTCAACCACACAAAATTAAACCTCTGAGAAAACTCATCCCTGCAAAAATATTCATATTTTAAGAATAAAGAATATGAAGCACATTTAAAAAAAAAATATGATTCACATAGCGATGATACATGCATCCCTGCCCCTACATCTCTACAGTACTGTGCAAAGTCTTAGGATAGTCTTAATTAGAAAATAATTAAATGACAAGTTTCTAAATATAAGAAAAATACTGCCCTTTGCCTTTAAAACGGCCTCAATTCTCTTAGTTTCCACTGATCTTGAGATTTTGTTTGCAACATTTGTTGCAGATTTGTTGTCTTTTGGACAATTAATGTTTGGAAATTTAAAAATTGTTCTTTTCAACTGACTTCAATGCAGACGACAAAAATACACATTAAAATTTAAACAATAAATTTATGTAAAAAAGCTAGGGTGCCTAAGACAGCCCTGTATGTGCTGCCAAACCAGTATTGAGACGAGTCCATTGAGACTTTCATTGTATGTTTTCTTCAGGTGTGAAAAAGTGATGAGATGATTGAGAAAACTGTGGTCAGTTTCCTCTGGCTGATGTCATAATGAGGATTCAGTAAAACCAATGTATTTATACAAATGGATAAATAACATGGAAGATTAATAAAATGGAATAGTTCTGATCAAAAGACCGATATAGTAAGATCCAACCTGGGTGCCAAACAACACGAAGAAGAGAAGGAAATGCACCTCTTGTTATGATGTATATGTATGAGGATTGAGTAAAGGGCTGAAACCCCCTTTGATCCACTCAACCCCTTAATGGAACCAATTGTTATTCCAAATTGTAATAAATTATTGGGTGTTCCATGCACCTGGGCTGACTTTCCTGCTTTCTGGGTTTATGGAGCACTGTAAATTTTGAAACAATGCGGGAGCGTTTTATCCCCACTTCAGCCAATTGTGGGAAAAAATGATAATATAGTTTAGGGAAAGCCTATTGTCAGCCAGCCAGCCAGAATCTATTCAGGCTCATTCGGTAATGGATTTGAGAGCGACCCTGACTTGTTATCTTTTGTTTTCACTGCAGGGGACTGCATCCAATTGTGAAAATAAGTCCTTTGCTTTCCTCGATTGATGACGTGCCTTACTTTCTGTTGGCAATTTCTGATGAACGCTTGTGTGTTATTTTGGCGGGGTTGCAGGATTTTGTCTGAAAGCATGGCTTTTTAAAATCACACAACCCCAGAAGTGTGTTGTGATGTGTTTTATGGGCTTCGAACAAATGGATCTAACAACCTCGTATTAGGTGCATTTGGTTTCGACGGAAAGAGGTTTTGATGCGCTTGTAAATGTGTAAATAAAAAAAAATTCTTCTGTCTTTGCTTGATATTAATTGTTGCTTATGAATGACAAAATTTTGCTCAGCATACCAATAAACATTTAGACATACACTGGTTGATAATAAGAATCCCAGGTCCACTTTACTGCCGCATGCTGTGGACAGCGTGTTGAGTATGCAGCATGGTTGTTATGAATATAAGTGGATGGGGATTGAATTTCTCTTGTTTCTTTTTTTTCTTCTTCACTTCAACACAGCTATCGTGAGCAGAGATGTGAGCAGCATGCGTTTGTGTTGTCCGTTTCAGATCTGGGCTGAAAAGCAGATCTTCTTGTCCCTGTCATCAGGAGCAGAGCTTTCACACCTTGTACAGGTAAGACTGTGTTTCACTGTTAGTGGGATTGGGCAGACATATGCTTGGGTTACTTTTTATTTTTAGCCATTCTCTGTAAACTTCATGTTTCGTGAAAACTGCTGCTCGAGGTCAAATAAGACGCAAGCTGGAAGAGTTAATGGGACTTTCTTGTTCATGTCTTTGCCTGAGAACAGGTTACTTATAAAAAAGAACAGCCATTACTTCTTTCCTATTCAGACTCTCCGATAATAGACCACAGGTCATCTAGCTGTAGTGAAGGAAGGTGGAAATTAAGTGATAGATTCTGCCCTTTAGCAGTTGAGGTCCATGTGAAGGTGAGGGCGGTTGGGAAGACCAAGACGTCCTTATGCCACAATGAGAAAAATGTAGCTCTTACTGTGACTATTGAGCTGGATCTAATGGGCACTAAATAGCCCGATATTGGGAAGCTTTTATATAAATCAATTAGACTAGATTAAGTAACTCCAAACTCGATGGTTTCTGCAAAAAAACAAAAATAACCAATTTTGAAGTAACATAATAAAAAATATTAAGGAGATTAAGGAGTCTACAAAAAATGCACATTAATTAATAACATTTAATCAGGGTTAATAAAATTCAAGTATTTCACTAACCCAAACTGAGGTAGAGAGGGAAATTCAGTGGTGTTCAAATCTATATTCATACATTTAGAAAAGCTGCAGTCGGTCTGTTCACAGCAGTCATGCTGGTTATAATAAATACAATTTAAACTTTACACTGCAGCAATTTCAGTAGCTAGATAATTACTGAAGTCAGGACCCTGGTTCTAAAATAGAGATTTTGAACCTTTGACCACCTGCTTCTGCATTCTTCACAATTCACTTGAGAGATGAACGTACTCAATTGTGTACAATGTTTTGAGAGGGGAATATAGATAAAAGGCAAAAGGCAATCTTCTCTTTACTTAAGTGATTAAAGGAATCATGTCTTGTTCCTGGTAACCGTGCCACAATGATGGGCTTCTCATTAGTGATAGCAGTCGGCTTTATGTTGTTTCCGCTTTTTCGTCAATGGGCGCCATGGCAACATGAGAATCCTGCCTTGCTTTTTATCAGGTTACAATCTGATTTGGAACTATAAATGTGATCCTGCTCTGAGAGGGTTTTATAGTGGGCTATGTGAGATGATGGTCACCTGTATCATTTTCTGAACTTAGATTTTTAGTATAACATACTTCTGTATTTTACACCTGTTAGCGGTAAGTAATTCAATTGGTTTATTTGTTTTTCATTTGTGGATTATGTGAGTTCTGCTTTAATATTTGTTTAAAGTAAGTATTAAAATCTAAATATTTACTTTAAATATATAACATATCAGAAATAATTATGATAAGAAAAGCAATTTCTGGCAAGAAAAAAATTATAATCGTTAACACGATTATAGTCTTTAGTTTTAATCTTGTTTCCAGATTTTTTCTTGTTTCTAGGTATTAAGATATTATGTCAACCTTTTTTGAATATGCCTGAAGTAGTGTACATTTTCACAGAAGCAATAATAATCACGGTCTGCACCTGCTTACACAAAGAAGATAATCTGCAGTATATTTCTAAAAGGTTTATCCTCCTCAAATTGTATAGGCTGCTGTATAAGTCTGTGTATAAACTGACTAGAGAAATGTCGCTCACGTTGCTGTTCTTAGGCATCCTTTGTAGGTCAGAATGAGTAATCGGAGTTGCAGGGATCAGGGTTTTCCAGAGCTTGCGGAGACGGAAGAGGAAGAGGAGGAGGAGGAGGAGGAAGAAGATGGTGACTACCATGCTGCAGAGGAAGCCAAGGTGTGCCAGGTCTGCGGGGACCGGGCCACGGGGTACCACTTCAACGCTATGACCTGTGAGGGCTGCAAGGGTTTCTTCAGGTGAGAGAGGGGGAGAGACAGAAACAGACAGACAGACAGACAGAATGGAGTACGAAGACCAGGCACTCATGTGCAGCCATATCCGATGTAAATGTATAAAGAAAGGGAGATGTCTATTGTATTGTAGTGTCCTGTAGTCTTTTTTAATAATAACTTTTTGTTTCAATTGCTTTGGCAAAACTTAATTTAATTATGTCATGCCAATAGAGCCTTCTTTGAATTTGAATTTGAGAGCATGAGAAAGAGAGGGAGAGGACAGGCAGGGAGAGAGAGACACGGTGAGTGTATGTCAGTGAGCTGACTCCCTACCTTCACCAGCAGATTGATCCGTTGGCATGGGACGTTAGTGCTCCTGGTCCTCTGGCACAATCTGTAGAATGGTTTTCCCCCCGACCACAGGTGGTTGGGAACCGGCAGACAGCAGCGCTCGTCCAAAAAAAAGATAGAGATACTAGGTCAAGTGGTGCTATTAATTCGTTTTTTCCACTCTTTTTGTGCTGATGCATTTTGACTTACAGGGCTCTATTTTGCTCCTGCAGTAGGCCAGGGCGCTGGTGAATTTGCCATTTTTGTGTGTCGTAGGTGCATTATTTAGTGCCTGCTCTTAGTATGATCGCAGGCGAAAAACAGCTCTTTTGATGGTTCTATTGCAAATGTCATACTCAATCTGTCATACACTGAAAAAGGGTCACAAAACTGCAGCACTTGTTCTTATAAATTAAACGTTATTAGGGTAGAAAACCCCCTTTAATATGCAGTTGCCTAGATTAATTTAAAAACAGCAAGATATTTATTTAGAACAGTTTCATATTTCAGTTTTCAATTTTCTATTTCAACATTCATGGGATTTATCTAAGATGTTGTGTTTATTAACAGAACACACTGTTTAGAAGGAGATCAGCATGAACACACTTCTACCGGTCTACATTTTTACAGCGAATATTATAAAATAGTATGTTTCTTCTTTAATTCTCACCACTCAATCCGTGACAATTTTGAACCATCCATAACCAATGGCTAATATTTTTGTGTTGTTATTGAATTTGACTGTTGTCTTTGTTTTGTATGTTTTTATAAATGTATCTGTGGCACTATCGATAAGCCTAAGCACTCAAAAATGGTGTTTATGGTGAACAGTGCTTTTTTCTGCTATTTGTCTGCAGTCACTGAAGGACTAGCAGGAATGTAGCGACATTTGACATGATCAGAAATCATGTGGCAGAGTCTTTGAAATGTGTCTGCTGCCATACCAAAAATATGCTTTTTAAACAGCTGTGGTTGGTTGTTATATAACTGCACCGTTACCACACCTATATTCTGTTTGCTAGCCAATCCTTTTATGCAGTTGCATTTGCGCTGACCGTAACGTGAAAATTGTAACATTGGCTTGGCCACGCCTTGACTGGGCAGTGCTAGCACCTGCGTTAGGGCTTAGTGCTCAGAGCATTCGTTTGTCAGATGTAAGTATTATGATCAGGTTTTTTCTCTCCTCCGTGTGGTTATTTTAGTGTAAATGCCCTGTGCTGGGAAATAATATGGAGAATAGCACGTTGACTTAGCAGTTTGGCAAGGGTTTTATATGCGTACCTGGGTATAATATCTCACTTAGATTAGACAATACCTGGTTGCGGTAGGCCTCCAACAGGACCACTACAGACCGTGGGAGTCAACGTTTCTTGTGCCGCAAGGTGCAAAAATCACAAGTCATGTAGTCCAGGAGTGAGAACTTTTTTGATTGATGTTTTTTTTTCATTGTGATAATCCACTGAGACAGGTGTCTCGTAGTGCTCTCAGTGCACCTTGCAGTAATTACTGTAATTGTTGGAACTGCTTCGAGTTAATTGCATAAAACTATACGAATTGCCATATGAATAACAATTACTGTGGTAAAAGAAGATTCTAAATGGCGATAAAACCAAAAAAAAATTTTTCAAAGCCTGGGGTAGACATTCTCTTAATGCACAAAAAATGCACAAATCGCAGAGCAATTTAAGATAATTGTTTCCTGGTAGGCCCATCAGATGGAGTGCCTCGATCCATGAGCCTCTGTTATTCAGGCCTGTTAATACATTCTTGGATTTTTCTTTGCTTTATCATAAAAACTTCTAACAGGTATTCTACATCAAGTTCAATAAAAATGTTATTTGATAAGAGCACATTTTTAGATTGTCACAAAGAGCAGTACATTAGGGATATTCTCAGAGTAAACTGAAAAACCCCAGAGCCGATTTGGAAAATTTGTATATTAGAAAAGACCTGAATGTTTTATAGAGCCACTTGTAATATTAAAAGAGACAAGGCAATAAACACGGCAGCACACATATTTCTTTTGTCATATGTATGATTTCCATAAAATTATATTATCATGACTTGCTTGTGTAGCACGCAGCTGGGAGATGCGTCCACACGTAGCTCTGGGACAAACCCACTGCAAGGACCTCACCTACACAGCTGAGACTGGTTTGGGTAATTAATTGTTTCAGGTGCTAACGATGAAAAAGAAGTGGTTTAGAAGTGGTTTGATTTTTGTATGATTAATTGCTAGCAATTTAAAGCTGAAAAGCTGTTTATGTTAGTTTTTAACTGAAAGGGGATTTGGTAGAGTTTTCTTAATTTTCATTGTTTTTGTGTGGAAAAATAAATAATAAAAACCAATTTGCCCCTCCACCCCCCCTGTTTCTAGACTGGGCACGTCCCGGCATTCTATAGCTTGCTATTTTGTTTTACCTCTTTTACCATTAATATAATTTTCAACCTAGACCAGTTGTTTAACCACTCTAAGCAGTTCAGGAAAAAAAGAGAAAATAATAGATTTACAGGTTTCTTATCTGATCTGGTTGACAACACTATGTTTGTTGTCTATATATAATCTTACTTACAATGTGTATTCAGGCATTAAAATGAAGATTCAAAGTTATTACAAGCGCAGCAATTTAAGGTATTAATGAATCTCACACGTTTTTACTTTTGGACTATTGGAATATTTTATTAATTACACTTGGCAGATATCCTAATATTTCCCTGTGGATTGATTGGTAACTTCAGCAATAACCTTATGCTTTGGCTTCTTGGTAAAAAAAGTTTGATTACAGTGGAATGGCATTCCCCGTTGATGACTCCTCTTCCTTGGGCCTTTGCAGGCGGGCCATGAAGCGGTCTGTGAAGTTCAGCTGCCCATTCCAGGGCGCCTGTGTCATCACCAAGTGCAACCGCCGGCAGTGCCAGGCGTGTCGCCTAAGGAAGTGCCAGGACATCGGGATGCTCAAGGAGCGTTAGTATTATCGGTCACTCAGGGGGTTTGGGTCACTCCCCCATCAATGTGGTTGGCCTACAGCAGGAGTGTCTATCTCAAATGCTTGCGCACTCTAGGTCTGCTGATTTTTGTATTTATTCTCAGTGAGCATTGATTTTAAATTTGAAAATAAAAGGTGAGATCATTTATAATCCAATTAATGACCGCAATTAAACAAAGGACAAGGTATAACAAAAACCTGCATGTCTCATGCCACAAGGACTGGCGCTAGACAAATCCCTCTCTCTCTCTCTCAAACACACACACACACACACACACACACACACACACACACTTACCTGTGTCCCTATCTGTCTCTCTCTCTCTCACACACACACACACACACACACACTTACCTGTGTCCCTATCTGTCTCTCTCTCTCACACACACACATACACACACACACACACACACACACTTACCTGTGTCCCTATCTGTTGCTCTCTCTCAAACACACACACACACACACACTTACCTGTGTCCCTATCTGTCTCTCTCACACACACACACACACACACACTTACCTGTGTCCCTATCAGTTCTCTCTCACACACACACACACACACACACACACACACACACTTACCTGTGTCCCTATCTGTCGCGCTCTCTCACACACACACACACACACACACAGACCTGTGTCCCCCTCTGTCTCTCTCTCACACACACACACACACA
>JAOVYW010006679.1:0-11347 GCA_025775045.1 Hiodon tergisus
TGCATTATGTCTGTGTGTGTGTTTGCATGTTTATTTCAGTGTTTGCATGTTTGTTTGCATTATGTCTGTGTGTGTGTTTGCATGTTTATTTCAGTGTTTGCATGTTTGTTTGCATTATGTCTGTGTGTGTGTTTGCATGTTTATTTCAGTGTTTGCATGTTTGTTTGCATTATGTCTGTGTGTGTGTTTGCATGTTTATTTCAGTGTTTGCATGTTTGTTTGCATTATGTCTGTGTGTGTGTTTGCATGTTTATTTCAGTGTTTGCATGTTTATTTGAGTGTTTGCATGTTTGTTTGCATATTGATGTGTGTGTTTGCATGTTGGTGGCTTGTTAGTTTGCGTGTTTGTTTGCTTGTTAGTGTGTGTGTTTTGCGTGTTTGTTTGCGTATGCGTTTGACTGTTTGTATTTTGTGTGTGTGTTTTGCGTATGCCCAGGTTTTGCCCTTGAGTAAATGTGCTCATCAATGTTCTACAGAAATTGTGTGTGTGTGTGTGTGTGTGTGTGTGTGTGTGTGTGTGTGTGTGTGTGTGTGTGTGTGTGGCACGTAGCCTGTGGGGAGGGGGGTCACTCACATCGAGGACTAGACTGATACTCCTCAGTGTGGTTCACTCCCATTGAAAAAACATTAATAGGAGACAGTATACATGTCTGGGAAGTGAGGTCTTGGTTTTTCCTTTCTTTCTGGATCCAATAAATCCCAGTGTTTTTTTTCCTCCTGTGGAGAGATTGAACAGTCCAGGTATTTAAGGGGGCTGAAAAGTCTGACTCGATTTGTGTGTTGTTTATTCGAGATCACTGTGTTTGACCACCCTGAGAAACCTGTGGACTTTTGTCTGGGTGTGACCGGACAGAGAGCGGAATAGGAAAACATTCACTAGTAACAGAAGTGGGGTTTCCCCCAGTGCTATCACATGGGCATTTTTCTCTAGGTGTGACTAAGTAAAAAGCTATATTTAAGAATAGCTGTGTTGTTTCCCAAGGACAAAGTTAGCAGGAAGTGGGTCACACCCGCGTTTCCATTAGGTTTAAACATGTACCACTGAAATGTTGCAGGCAGTAGCGTGAAAGAACACTTTAGAATGTTTTTTACCTTTTGAGGAGGCCTGTGGTTAAACTTATCCAGAATGATCACAAGAAGGGATCTGTTAGAGATGTTAGTGTAAAAATGTCAAAGTAAGACCGATCCAAAAAGATCAGTTAATATCTATTAGTTAAAACTATTCATCTTTGGAATTAGCCATTTTTAATCATTAGAAATCCAAATGTTCCCACATTATCTGAGTGCACAGTTATAGGTTGACTTTCCTGATTCCCTGCAGGCATATGCAATAGCAAAATTGTACCCTAAATGTAGTAACGACTAAGTGTCATCAGTGGAAGACAACAGTTGCTTTGATACCATGCATAATTTAACGGTTGCCTGAAAGTGAACGAACAATAACTGTGGCCACTGCACTCTGCATCTTACCGCTTCAAAACTTCAAACAATCCTGCCAGCTGACGGTCTCGTCAGTTAGCGATCGCTGTCCTTAGGGCAGGAGGACTCTAACCCCTTGCTGAGGTCACGTTGAGGTCACTGCGTTCCTCTGTCCCTGCCCATTCCCACTGCCTGGGGCTGATTGTGTTTGTGGTAAACAGCTGGGTGATCGTTGCCGTGTTGTCGGCTTGGCGCTAAGTGCAACCTCTCTTCTCCGGATTTAAGTGGTTCAACTCAGCGGTCGGGTAGTTATGATACTTCTACAGTGTTGTAGAAAAATTTGTGCGCGATAACTGCATGTTACCGCACAAAGGAAAACGTAATAAAAAGGACTGGAGTGAAATTTTTAATACTTTTTTTTACCACTTCAATCGATCACGTGATAGTGGGAGGCAAAGGCATCAATGGAGGTTAACCAGTTCTTTTCGATTAAATCTTTTTGTTTCTTCCAAGCGAGGCAGTTGGACGCGTCAGCTGCAATACGCTTTCCGTTCCAGAAATGTGCACTCAGTTGGCTTCGCGCACCGAATCAACAACGGTGTATGGGGAATGGTATCCACTAACGTCTCAGGGCTCATTCTGGAGTGGTCTTTTCAAGACGCACAAAAACGGATAAAGAAAGATCAGATATTTCCCACAGAAGCCCTTAACCGTGTTAGTGCTGGAGGAAGTTTGTGAAATTAAGGACATTCTGTTAGACATTAGCAGCCACAGCGATACCATCTATGGGTTTCCTTGTTCTAAAGTTGTTTATTTAAAAATAAATAACTTCGCATGATAGGGTGTGACTAAATAAAACACATACAACACAAACTTAAAAAATTTAAATAATAATCTAATTTATGTAACGTCTAATCAATCGTTAATCTGTAGCGCCCTTGGTTCAAATATGGTGTATCTATTTCGTAAATTGTAACTGTTGTTCTTTGTTTATTGGTTCAGCGTGTCCTAAGCAACAAATTGTAATTTAAAACATATTTGAATAACACACCTGTTAATTTACATTTTGTTTAAAGACATTAGGGAATCCGAGATAAATCCGAAAGTTTTTTTTTTTTTTGTAATTTACGTTCCAAGTAAGTATTCTGTCATAAACTCTGTGTTTTGGTTGTTGTTTTTTTGTTATGGCTGGACATTAAAAGGGTTTTAAATGCGGGCAGTCTTATCTCACTCAAACTGTGGACTGAACCACATTGACTAGGTAAAACGCCAATGCTTGCGCCAACTCCCCTGACCTTCTTTACGTTTTTCCAGTTTGTTTAAAAAAAACATATGTGGGCGTTACTTCATAACCATTTACTTTATGCGTTGTTTGAACTCATAATATATTTAGCGCGTCTTTGAAAGCGAAAGCGATTCGCAATTTACAATACGGCAGGGACGCTTCTAAGGTACCAAGGCAATTGAAAATTGAATGGTAAGAACCTAAATACTATATTAAGTATATTTCTGAGTATAATTTAATATATAATTATTACGTATACGTTCTATGTTTAAAATGCAGCGATGTTCCGTGGATGTGTAGCCGTATCGGTATCAAGGATCAAGTATTTTGGCACCCGTTTGGTGAGCACTCGTTCAGTATTTTATCTTATTATATACGTGAGTAAGTTATGTAAGTATGGCGTCAATAGATCTCTCCAGGGTTTAGTTGAAGCATCCTTATTTTAGTCATGTTAAAACTTAAATACCAAACAATTCATAGATAAGTAATATACGCAATGATGGACACCGCAATCCATCTCGCGGTACAGATATAAAATATTATGTTTAATATAATATGTACTACATTATTAAAAATAATCAAAGATATCATACCAATATCCTCGTGGTTTTCTGTGGCGACGACGAGTGTTGCACAGTATAAACAATTTAACAGCACGTTACTTCCAACACTGGCAAACGGGCCAAAATATTTATATAAATGACACATCAAAATGGTCATCCTGCTACATATTTGTTAAATAACATTGATGATTTTAAAAAAATAATTGCAATGGTTAAAATATGATATCTATATTTTATATTTGATTATCTCTAAATAACAAAGCAAACTGTAAGAAGAATACACTGTATTTATTTCTTTAGAGTATCGTTTGCAGTATTACTTATTTAAAACCTTTCTAATTCTAATATGAAAAAAGGAGAGAGATTAAACACCTTATCCCGTTGCCTATACTAGCAGTAGCAATAGTATAGGCTGAAGGCGGGATATTCGTTTCTGGGCTTTCATAGCACTTCAAGTGAGCCTCCGGTCCGTCGTTTTTGCATGTTGCACTACTTACCAAATTACTGCTGTGAGTGGCCAGTTTAGCTCTATACTCTGTCTGACAGACAGGCCCTAGGCTGTGGCTTGTTAAAAACATCTTTCAAAGCTTAATGTATTGCCTGACGCATTTGCCTCAGTAACTAAGCTGATCAATTATTATTGATATAATAATAATGATAATGATAAGTTCATTATTATTGATACACATTATTAATCAATACAGTGCATCCGGAAAGTATTCACCAGCGCTTCACTTTTTTCCACATTTTGGGAGACTAGTCAGGATCGAGGGAAAGATGAATGCAGCAATGTACAGAGACGTCCTTGATGAAAACCTGCTCCAGAGCGCTCTGGACCTCAAACTGGGGCGAAGGTTAATCTTCCAACAGGACAACGACCCTATGCACACAGCTAAGATTACAAAGGAGTGGCTACGGGACAACTCTGTGAATGTCCTTGAGTGACCCAGCCAGAGCCCAGACTTGAACCCGATTGAACATCTCTGGAGAGATCTGAAAATGGCTGTGCACCGACGGTCCCCATCCAACCTGATGGAGCTTGAGAGGTCCTGCAAAGAAGAATGGGAGAAACTGCCCAAAAATTCATTTACTAAAATAATGAATTTAATCCATTTTGGAATAAGGCTGTAACATAACAAAATGTGGAAAATGTGAAGCGCTGTGAATACTTTCCGGATGCACTGTAACTTAATTGATTAATTATAAATTAGTTGGCGCACACGTACTGCTATTTGGTCACTAGAGCAATGTAAATTTCAGAGAGGATTTTGGAACAAGGCTTCTCTTTTTGCATTGAGCCATTTTGCCTTGCAACTTAGCCCTGAAAACCGTATTTATACAGTTGACGTCAAATGGTAGTTTTGTACGCTGAATGTGCTAGGCATTCTTGGAGACCTATCCATTTTTAGCCTGCAGGTTTTGTGGTTAGCTCGTGAACCATTTTTCTCACAGCACGTAAAAAAATATTCTCTAGCACTGTCTCACTGGCAAGAACCCACAGCCATAAACTTATTTATGGTGGACACTGCAGTTGATAGACACCGCCTAACTCGATGGAGAGAAGTCCCTGAAGCTGTATATGAAACTTCAGAACCACTGAGCCTTTTTACTGGGTTACTTTTCGCTATGTTTTGTTCGTAGATTGTTAGGGTTGTGAATTATTTTGGTGTGTATGTAAAACATCACATAATTATGTGGAAAACGGTGCCTGTTGCGTGAGTTGTGAGTTGCTTGTGATAAACCACATGCTTATAAAAATCTAATTATTTCAAGTTATTTTTTTCTCTGTTGAATCAGGTTTTCAGCTGCAATTCAGGAAAGGTATGAATAAGTACGGAGAGCACTGTAAATTATAATTTATATACAGTTTGTATCATTTAATTTTAGGTTAAGAGTGTATAAAAAGGTAATAAACGGATGATACTCAGACTCTCAAACCACTTTTCTGCAGCAGCTCTTATCCATTAAAATATTTTCTAACAACAGTTTAATGACTAACTGCTACATGAACTTTGAATTCTTCCCAAATGACATAAGGTGAGATGCATTACCTGATAGCTACTAACGGCTGGAAGAACTTGTTATTGGCAGGCTCTTTATATCGTGTAATGAAGCGCAATGGAAAAGACAATGCAGCACTGTGGCACTGTTTAAACTCACGTCAGCGTGCTCATCTGATTCTCAGGAAGAGGGAAGTCAGCATTCCAGACAGATATAAACCTTTAACCCAAAAGACAAGAAGAAAAGATTGTATTGCCTTTGGCAGGGAAATTACGTGTTTCGCGCGAAGCGCGAACCGTCGGGGGAAAAAAAATCCCCATTGACCGCTTCTTCCTTCTTCTCCAAGGCTGTCTCAGTCGGCCATGCTGTTTGAGAACATCTCGTCCAACCTCAGCTCGGGGCAGTGCGCCACCATCGACGAATTCCGCAACCGCGTATACTCCACGGCCTACTCCGTCATCACCGCCTGCGGCCTGGCGGGCAACGGCTTCGCCCTCCTGGTCCTGCTTCGAACCTGGCGCCAGCGCTCGACCTTCGCCGTCTACATGCTGAACCTGGTGGTGTCGGACCTGCTGTGCGTCAGCACCCTACCACTGCGCGTCCTCTACTACTCCAACGGCGGCCAGTGGGAGTACGGGGACTTCCTGTGTCGCCTCAGCACCTACGCGCTCTACGTCAACCTCTACTGTAGCATCTTCTTCATGACCGCCGTCAGCTGCAGCCGGTTCCTGGCTGTGGCCTTCCCAGTGTGGAACCTCCAGCTGGCCGGCGTCAGCAGGGCCTGCGCCGTGTGCATCTGCATCTGGGTCTTTATTTGCCTCACCAGCTCGCCCTTCCTCATGTCCGGCACCCACCTGGACCCCGCCACCAACAAGACCAAGTGCTTCGAGCCGCCGGAGGACAGGATGCTGCACAAGCTGGTGATGCTGAACTACTTCTCCCTGGTGGTGGGCTTCGCCATTCCCTTCCTGGTGATCCTGCTGTGCTACACGGGCATTGTCTTCACCCTGCTCCGAGGCCCCAGCCACTTGGGGAAGCAGAGGGCCACACGCGGGAAAGCCGTCCGCCTGATCGCTGTGGTGATGCTGGCCTTCCTGGTCAACTTCCTGCCCTACCACATCCAACGCACGGTCCATCTGCATCTGCTCGGTCGAGGTGACGCCACGTGCGAGGACGTGGTCTACATGCAGAAGTCAGTGGTGGTGACGCTCAGCCTGGCCGCGGCCAACTCCTGTTTCGACCCCATGCTCTACTTCTTCTCTGGGGAGAGCTTCAGGAGCCGTCTCTCATTGGTCCGTAAAATGTCCCGCAAGACCAGCCACCGGCTGCAGCCAATGTATGTCCTCAACAGCCAGCCACCCACAGGGAGGGGTCAGCGGCATGGTAACGGCACGCCACACTCCTCCCACAAAAGAGAACTTTGCTGTCAGGGGGAGGGACGGCCTCTCAATGATTTGGGTTAAAATGTTTGATTTCTTTAAAATTATTTACATTAGGGAAATAGATCTCCACAATGGCTTCTGATTTAGGGTGTATAATCGCTAAACCATCTCCTACTGGGGGCAGGAAAGAGGAACGGGTCTACTTCCTCAGGGTCAAACTTGTAACAACATTTTTCAGGTTGCAGGAACCTTCTAGAAAGAAGTTGTTGGGTCCAGAATATGATTGACAGGACTGAAGCGTTCCATTTTATTTTGTCCACGTATTATAAATATGTATTATTATTTGTAGTGCCTTATCGCAGAGAGTTTTTGGAATGGAATTTGTTTTAATGTTTATTTACAAACAATAAGCTTAAAATAAATGCTAAAGTTGTAATTTTGCAATCTCCCAGTTGTTGTTTGAACCATGTTATTTATTAATTATTTATTCTATCTTATATATTTATTTACGATTAATTGAATTTGTTAGGTTGTGCAATGCTACTAAATGCTAGTAATACCTAATTTGGAGAGGTTCTCTATTAAAATGTGTAAATGTAACAATGTACCTTTTGCAATTTAAGATGTTTCTTAACCTTGCATGTTTTACACTGTTGGCCTGTACTCTTGTGGCAGTAATTGTGGTCTAACCACGTTGAATCGGTATAGTATTTAACAGTAATTGTGGTCTAACCACGTTGAATCGGTATAGTATTTAACAGTAACTGTGGAACCCCCCCCCCCCAAAAAACAAAAAAAAAAACAAAAAAAAAACTAGTTGTTCCTCGTTAATTTTAATACCACCCAATTTGTACAACGTTGAAGCAGACATCGGATCGGAATCTATTTAAGAGTTTTTAATGAATGCATGTTCACAGAAGCCATACACTTGACACAAAAGAATATAATTGTTTTAATAATTTAACTTTTTATTGGTATAAGTGAATATGTATCAATGTAAAATTTTGTAAATTAAGTAAACATAGTAGTACTACCTCTTCTTTTAGTTACCTTAGCTAAAAAAAAAATTCTGACTATAATTTTAGTGTCGTGTGCCAAAAGTTTCCTTAAATATTACTTCGACTCCCAAAGTTATCAACGGTTACAGAATGTACAGAATGTACAGAATGTTACAAACATACATTTACAGACGACGGTGAAACAGAAAATTAATGAAACAAAATCAGAGCAAAATCAACTCTCTTATCAAATAAGATGTACTGAAATGCAAATGAATTGCGGTGAACACCTCGTATATTCTTCAGATGAGAGAATATTTCTATACCACAACCATAACAAAGAATACGCGGGTCTGTCTGTAGCCAGTTTCGAAATACGTGTGTTGATTATTTACTTATAGAACCAAGGAACCGATGATGCCGTGTAATAATCCGATAATAATCCTGCATAATATACTCGTAAATAAATCTGTTCGCTGTCATTTTAGAACGTTAATGTCAAGTTTTATACTGTTAAATTCTAAAACTTAACATTAAGTTAAGTTAAACCTATTTTTTAGTGGGACAGATCTATTCTTATTCTTTTGACAAAAAAGTATGCGTGCCCTTAAAAGCGAGAGAGCACACACTAGCAAAATTCCGGAGGAGCATAGTTCATAGCCAGGTTTAAAAAACGGAACAATAAAAGTAATAAAAGAGTAATAAAAAAACTAAAGTAAATATATGTTACTATCAGGGACGTGCACAGGGAGTTGCTTAAGCCTATGCCCTTTTCCCAAATTAATCAGAAGTGCCCCTCTCAACATTAATTAACAAACAATTATGTGTAAAAATGCATTTGATTTAAAATAAACATGAAAACGTGCACAAAACAGTAGGAAATGCAGTTATTATTAATAACTGTAATATTGGCAAATACCTAAAATTAGCTCTGTGGTGATAGAGAGCCCTGTTTTTGTTTTTTAACATTTGAGCCCCTGAGGAACTCTCTGCACGTCCCTGGTTACTATTGTAACTATTGTAGAAAATAACTGTTATTTTCTATTAAATATTTAGTATTTAAAACACTGTTACTGCCTTTTGAATGAGTTTTGTTAATTGGTTGTTTATTACTGTAAATGATTGTACAATGTCTTTGTATCACCTATAAATAAACAGTGAAAATGAGTTTCAAAAATGGATACTATGTAATTAATTGGTAGAAAAATGCATAACGTCCCTTTAATACAGAAATAACCTTGATAAAATTTTCCGGACCACGTGCTACTTACCTTTTAAACACTGGAGTTTTTGGAGGCTGTATTGTATCCCAGAGTGCAATTGTTCATAGCATTTATCTGCGAGATGTTTGTGGTAGAGTGTAGTCATGTGATACTAGTCCTCCGTAGCGTCACGTGAAGTTCAGCGTTGAGATTCCTGTTTTGGGCTTGGCAGCGAGAACTAAAGAACGTAAACACAGCAAACCATGGGACCCACACGGACATAACTAAACAAGTAATTAAATCAATATCATTACTAAGAAATACCGATAAAACGGCATTAATGGACATTAATTATAGTGGTACGATTCATATCGAGCAGACAGACGGTTTCAATTCGCAAAAACAATGCACTTCGTGTTCCAATTGGCTTGCTTGACATATCAATTATGTCGTTCAACTTAGTTATCTAGCTATTATCAATGATACCACAGAGAACGAACAACTCACGTTACGTAGCTAGTATTTCGTTTATGTTCTCCGCTACGCCAGTTGAAAATACCATCCGTTTCTGTTGCAATGGTTGACATTAAAATACTCTCGTTAGATTGTATTGCTATCGATTTACTAATGCTTCTACTTTTATAAGTTTCAAACGGCTATAATTTGGCTTTAATGACATTTATGAAGCCTTGCTTTTTGGCTAGGTCTGGTTGCTTTAGTAGTTTAATAACTGTCATTGTAACAATAACCGAGTGTCGATTTAACTGCATACCGATTTGGTTTATCCTAATTTAAGTATTTAGACGAAGAAAAAAGAATTTCCTGGGAGTTATCGAAGAACAACAGGTTGTGTAACAAGCCAACAGATGCGATGTCAAGCACAGCCATGAAGAAAAAGGTAAGTGGACGAAGTAAACTGTGTTGTGAAAGACCTCGGTTTTCGAAATTTATCCAATGCGTTTTTTATTTCGATAGACTCTATCGGCTCTATAATTATCTTTGCTTTTCTGACGCCGAGAGATGGAAGTCGAACCACTAAAACAACCTGCGGCCACTGACCAGCAGACAGCGCAGGCGCTGTTTCGTCGAATAACGCGAGCAAACAGATTCCACGCGCACGCAGTTTTTCTTGCTGAAGTTTGACCCTCTCAGATTACGTGTTCGTTAAATTGTATAGGGTTGTGGTGACTCTGAGTGCATTTGGTCCACGTCGCAGGTGCTGTTGATGGGCAAGAGTGGGTCTGGGAAGACCAGCATGAGGTCAATCATCTTCGCCAACTACATCGCCCGGGACACCCGCAGACTTGGAGCTACAAGTAAGCACCGCTTGCTGGTGGAGCTGTGGCTCTGCGAGTGAGCTTTGGGGCGCTCCGTGTGATTAATTATTTATTTTTCCTCTTAACTGACATGCCTTCCTCGCGCAGGCCTCCCTGTTGATCCCAGGGGCATAAGATACATTTCAGCAAACAAATATACAGGGTTTGGAAAGAGTTCCAGGAAGAGGAAACCATTTTTAACTGGAATTGAATCTGTCTTTCTCTCCTCAGTTGACGTGGAGCACTCCCACGTGCGTTTCCTGGGCAACCTGGTCTTGAATCTGTGGGACTGTGGAGGGTGAGACTATCACAGATGTTTTCCCGTTCCGGTTTTCAGCTCAGATTCCTGGGGGGGGTGCGCTGCGCTGCGCTCTTCCCCTGCCTTAAGCTGATATGTGTTCAGACACTTGTGTTCTTCCGCCTGGTGTTTTACGAGCGGGGTAATGGCCAGCAACAAATGGGCTCCTGAGGGGCCTTGTGGTTAAATATTGTATATCTGGGGTCAGCACTCCTGCCAGAATCGCTGGTTACCATGACACCTGATCCACCAGGCAGGACACATTCATGGAGAACTACTTCACCAGCCAGCGGGACAACATCTTCCGCAACGTGGAGGTGCTGATCTACGTGTTTGACGTGGAGAGCCGGGAGCTGGAGAAGGACATGCATTACTACCAGTCGTGCCTGGAGGCCATCCTGCAGAACTCCCCCGACGCCAAGGTCTTCTGCCTGGTGCACAAGATGGACCTGGTGCAGGAGGACCAACGAGACCCGGTGGGTTCAGGGTCCCTTTTTCTTCCCACTCTCATCCTCGCTGCTGGTAGATTGTCTAGGAATTATGGGGATTTAAAAAAAATTGTTTTATTTATTAAATGATTTAAGTCACCCCTTGCGCTGTGTTCCCTCTTGAATGGTTTCGCCCCGATTTCAGATTTTTAAGGAGCGTGAAGAGGACCTGAGGAGACTGTCCCGCCCACTGTCCTGTACCTGCTTCCGGACTTCCATCTGGGACGAGACTCTGTACAAGGTAAGGGCCGTGGGTACATGTGACTGTGTGTGTGTTCCAGGCCTGGTCCAGTATTGTGTATCAGCTGTGTGACTGTGTGTGTGTGTTCCAGGCCTGGTCCAGTGTCGTGTACCAGCTGTGTGACTGTGTGTGTGTGTTCCAGGCCTGGTCCAGT
>JAOVYW010006681.1:0-11347 GCA_025775045.1 Hiodon tergisus
CCAGCCCAGCCCGATATTCAGCCAAACCTCCATCGCAACCCGGCCGCAGCGTGGAGAACTCCCAACGCCGGAGAAGAGTGAGTATTCTCACGGTCACAACTCGTTTGAAGACCTGCGAACTGTTCAGCTGCCGCAGCATCACCTCCGAGGGGGAATGTGTGCCGCGCGGCTGAATGGCGGTGGATTAAACACAACCTGCAAAACATCCGACTGCTGCATGCCTTTTCTTTTATCCTCATTACTATCATCCTGTATAATTCACATTCACTAGGCTGCCTCGCCGATAAAAGCCGCTTTGTGATCTGTTGCACTCCTACGCGCAGTTGCCCGTGATCCAGCCCCTGCTGAATCTGCCAGTGTAGACGACGGTGAAGAAGGATATTTACCTTACTGCAATCAGCAGGCTGGCTATCGGAAACCACAGTTAGAGGGGATAAAATTAACAACCCGGCAAGAGAGCGTGCAGCTAGTCTCTTCATCAGCTGATCAAGTCAAAAAGGGAGACGGGGGAAGGCTATGTTTTCATGCACAGTAAATGTTTCTTTTCTTCAGATACTGTAGTAGTGGAGGGATAGTGGGCTCCGGTTCTGCAGTTTCATTCTTCTCAGTGAAAAGGCCAGAATCCCTTCCCTCGCGGCGTGCGGGGAATAGAACGCTTAGGTGTTTTTTTTTTGCTTCCTCGTTTTTACTTTCATGCAGATCGAGACTTTTTTGTGTGCCTGTGTTTATATGCGCTTTTTATTTTGGATATCTTTTTACAGTGTCTCAGATCAAACCCGTTATTTTTGATTTAATATCCAGTTGTACATTCTCAAGCCCAATCATGCATCAGATCTAACACTCCATTGTTGGATTGTGTAAAAACAAAACGAAAGCCAGATGTGTATTCAACCAGAGAAAACAAACTTCTAGTCCTCAGCAAAGCACAAAAAGACCAGTAAAGTCTAAATTATACAACTGATCCAACAAAAGTTCCTCAATATGAATGAAATATATACATAACCAACTCGTACTCAAATAAAAATACATTTTAAATCTCTGAAAAACAAAAGTACAAAACTCAACATGGCTGCTCAATACAACGACATTATTCAGCATAGTAAAAATAATTTAAATGGAAAAAAAAAAAAGTTTAAACTTATTCCGAAGTATGCACCATTATGCATTTCTGGCTAAGGTATTTCTAATTTGACCTCACTCAAACCTCGCTACATCAATCAGCAAAAAGAAAAATGTTAATCATTGGCTGGTTATAATTGTAGGATCCTGGCATTTAATTTAATTTGTGGTAGAAAAGTCACAGAAAATACCGGACTAAGGAGATTCTACTCAATCAAAACTGCTGTCTTTGACATGTGTACATACAGAGACGCACACAACCAAAATCTGGGAGATAATCTTAATACACAAAACAGATCAAGCCAATGTTTCAGTTCATTTGGGCTCATAATACACAACATGTAAGACAGTTTAGCTAGTTTGGTTTGCCAGTCACCACTGTAAATGGGATCTTGATCCAACACACTGCCCCCCAGAGGCAGGAGAAGGAGCCTCGCTCGAGGAGGACCTACCCGGAGCCACTGTAATTGGATTTTGGTCCTACACACTGCCCCCCAGAGGCAGGAGAAGGAGCCTCGCTCAAGGAGGACCTACCCGGAGCCACTGTAATTGGATTTTGGTCCTACACACTGCCCCCCAGAGGCAGAAGGGAAGAGAAAGAGCCTCACTCGAGGAGGACCTACCCGGAGCCACTGTTTTTCCGTCAGGGCGTCGCTGTAATCCACGTCCCGGCGGTGGCGGGATCCCCGGCCGAAGATCTTCTCCTCCTCCTCCTCGCAGGTCAGACGCTCCACCTCTGCATCATCCTTGATGATCCAGGATGGCAGCTCGTCCTCCTCCATTAGCCGCGGCTTGCGCTTGGGGTTGCGGGCATCCTCACGCCGCCGGTCCAGGTCCATGCGCTGGGGAGGAAGGAGTCGTTTTCAAAACAGTAGGTTTTGATTTATCAAGTCCTTCAACTATTGCTCCATTTCATGGCTATACGGATAAAACACATTCTATATTTTATGATCCGTATCAGTTTAACGGGATTAACCCATAGCGCCAATACCTACAGAGTCTTTACTTTCCTCTTCTTTGCTTTTCCCCCCCCAAAACAAGAGTTTTAGGCAGGTATGCGTTTTTGGGTATATCTATATAAGTGTTTCGAAGATCTATCATTGGGTTCTGGTTTTAGTTTACTTAAAGTTTACTTTGCACAATATAGACCTATTTCTTGTGAAATGCTGATTGATGCAAATGGGCTATAAATTTCATGGACACGTTTTTTCAAAAGTAACAAGTTCCCTTTAGCTCTAATAACAAAACAGAATCTGGGAGCAAGTGGGACACATTTATATTTTCTTGAAAAAACAAAACAAACTAACATTGATATCAGATAGCAGTTTGGCTGGCCAAAACTTGCTTATTTATCTCCTATATCATGAATCATAGTAATTTTACTGTAACATCTCCCATAACCAACTCAAATACCTCCTCTAGTAACAGCCAATTCCCAACCTAGATCCATCTTTACAGTTTTAATGGCCTGTAGAATCTGCTGGATGAAAAAAGATAACCGGATCCAGTTCTCCAGTTCATTTATTCCAAAATGATATCTACACTGCCCTCTTCACTAACCACTAACAACAACACAAAAGTGACTTGAGGATTGTTATAAAACAAAACAAGATGTGGATGGTTAAGTCTCATCTCATTGGCGTGACGACTAAACTGTCCTTAAAATTCTGGCAATGGAGTAGGGAAACATCAGAAAATCAAGATTAATATATAACTAATACGACACAATTTCCTTTTTTAAATAGAAATTTGTATCTATGACATTGACTTTACTAAACAATGACAACAATTTGGAAAATAATTTTACTAAAATATAGTACCACATACAATACCCATCATTGCAAGGCATATACAGCAAGGTCTAAGATGCGTAATCAAGTTGATTCTGAAGATGCTTTTTAGTATCGAGGTAAGGCATTTTGTTTCAAGAGCTACACTTATATCAAATTGTACATATGTATTTTAGAGAAAATAATTCATTTTTTTTAGGTTTTAAGTCCTGACAATGTTTAATGATATCAATTATTTTAAAAAGGAAAACTACTACTAAGTAAAACTGGCACACACACACAAATATTGGCCACAAAGGAGAAATTATTTTTTTCTTACCATGAAAAGCTCAAATTCTTCCTCATTTCGTGCAATCATTTGATTGAGGGTTTCATCATCAGGAACCTCATCTTCTTCCTAAACGAACATATACATACACATACTAATGACAGCAGTTTATAACTGCATTCCAAGATTATTTCTGTTAACAAAAAATCTAAATAAAAAAACCAAACAGCACCAGCATTCCAGCCAGCTATAAAAAACACACAGGGACATCCACAATTTAACAATATTTTTTTTAATGATAAATCAGCTTAATTAATTTTTTTTAACTGTTTGGATAGCCTGTCAGACTTAAACCATTGACATATACTTATAAATATAAACATTCATAAACCTTTTGCCAATACAACTTGTCAACAACTAATTTCGGACATTCGGGAAAGAAAACTACTGAAAATTGCTTGTAATATCTACTAGTATCTAGTGTTATTTGCATGAGGTATGACTTTTATATACCACTGAATTTCCAAGCAATTCATACAAAAGCTTCAAAAAAGCATGCACAGATCATGCTCCGCAGTTCTCTTTAAAAACAAATTAAAAATTTTTAAGTTTTGATCCTAATTGGCCTTCTGAAAAGGCAACTAATAACATTTGCTACCAAACTATATTAATCCTTTAACAATAATCAGGCACATAATTGTATGTTTTGGGCTGCTCTCTCCAAAAACAATCCACTAAAAATTAATGAACTAGTCTATGCTGATTACCATAAACGTATGTACAATCTAAACAAGTCTGCATTCACCTATACACATATCCTTTCACATATCTTTTTTAGGGATCCAAATCCACAACAGTACCTTAAACTGTCAATGTATTAGGTACTCAAAGTATTTTAGAAATAAAAATAAAATAAAGATAAAAATTCCCACGGACAGTGAGCGAACTAAGTGAGTTCCCAGCCATGAATTCCACAGCCATTCCATCTAGGAAAACAGAACACCGTTTGAGCGCTAGACTGCCCGTGCATTAAGCTAGCCCAGAATGCTCATTCGCCTTTTCATGCAGGTCCATGTCACCCAAGAGAAGATGGCGGAAACATTCACTTTTTGCTATGCGCTAACGGCATGATCAGTGTGCCTCATTTGCATAACAATCCTGGAAAACGCAGATGACAAGATTAATGGATGAGACTGAGATAAAATATTTATTTACCATAATCATCTGACCTTTTTCTTCATCCTTCATCAACATGAAAATAACAATGGAATAGGAAGAAAACAGTTCATATAAAGTATAACGTGCTGTGTTATGTACAATTTTTGAGCATGTATCTATGAATATTTAACTCCAAGTTGCCAGACAGAATGATTAAAAGACGGACCATTCAGCATTTCTTTAAATCTTCAATTAAAATTATATATCAAAGTGACACACATGACTAAAATTGTTAGGCTGTAATCAGGACTAAGTACAGTAAATAAGAAGCATTTATGCATAATACTTAACACTGGGCGCTCTTAATTACAGTTTGATTTTACCGTCTGCAAAAAAAGGGGCAAAAAAGCAAGACAACGAAACATTTTCAGTCATCTACGTTTCCCAAAACTCTTTCCATTGGTTTCTGTATGCTCTTTCAAAGGTTTAAAGTGTCCAAAATGCAGCATTATCAAGATATTACTGGGCTCTTATTTGCAAATTAAGCATAGGTTTTTTTTTAAATGACCATAAAATCTGCAAACTAAAGCCTCAGTCAGAAAACCCTGCTACAATTATTATTATTTTTTTTATGTAGCAAGTTTTTTCCAGCTTAAAGGGGTGATTTTTCAATAGGGAGGCAAGCTGGGAGTTGTGGTCTTTCGATGACGCATTCAGTGACAGTCAATTAACTCTGTGCAAGCTTCCTCATATTTGCCATTGCATATCTTAACTCAACAGTCTATATCCATCAAGGCTTAAACATTAGTGGCCAATGATCTTTACATTGATCCTATTCCATAAGAATCAATGACATTCTCTTCAGCTCAGCATAATATAAACTATATGTATTCCAAACTCAATTTCTCATGCTATTATACCACTGTTAAGACCCACAATAGCTTACAAATTCACTATCAGGATATTGATAGCAAGCATGAAAGCCACCATTGATTCATTGATTATTGTTCTATATAGGCTAGCAAAACCCGACATAATTTAATGTAACAAGTATAATAAACTCCTTCAAAAATTACATTAGCGGTCTATTTAGAATAAAACATAAAATACCTGGGGGAAAAAAAGCCAGAAACAACATCACATCAGTGAGATGAAAAACTTGTTTAAAAATATTTCTGATTATACCATCATTATAAATGATACTCCTACTCTCTAACTGTTAACCATCAGGCTCTGAGGACAATGCCCATTATAGCTCTATAGAAAAACCATGTTGAACAGATTAACAACAAAAGAAACTATGCCAAATTTTAATAGGAACCCAGTTAAATAGGCATAATATTGTATTTTGAAAAAGGCTCATTCTGAAACAGTAAGATTGTAAGATTGTTTTAAAGTGACTGTTTCAATGTAGATTTACAAGTAGAAATTAAAAACCCTTATTACACAAATTCATCAATAATGCATGGTGGAAGAATTGACCCTCCTTAGACATTTTCACAGTTTTTGATGAAACCAGAAACAGAAACCAGAAATATTGATTTATTAAAATGAGATTTTTCTCCCTTTTGAGCTACACAAAGCTTCGACGAGGTGGGCGAATTGTTATTGTGACAGCTAACGAGGTAAAAATAACTAAACTAAACTCAAAGTCCATACTTTTAAAAGCAATTATAGCTGTGAATCAATCCATTTTTATAGGTAAAATTTTCAAGCTCTGTCAAGTTGGATGGGGACAGTTGGTGGACAGCAATTTTCAAGTCTAGGACAATCACTTTCTTGTTTTAAGCCACTCTAGCATTGCTTTGGTTGTGTGCTTGGGGTCACTGTCCTGCTAGAGAATGACTCTCCATCCCAGGCTCAGGTCTATTTCAGATCAATTTTGTCCTCTTAGATGACAAGCTCCCTACCAATGAAAACCATCCCTGTAATACAATGCTGTTTGTGTAGATATAAAGGAGAAGAATTCCATTTAAATTCAAGATTTCCAGTTTTCACAAACTGTGAAAATGTCCTGTTTGCTGAATACTTCCTATAAACACAGGAAATGATTTCTGTAAGCCAAACATATATTATACGTAGTTCAAAACATTTTATTTCCTATGCAGCAGCAGGGCCCAAAATGTTTCTAACACAACCCCATTTAGCTTTTTAGATTGAATAACACAAAATGTGAGACAAATGGTAAGTTCTTCCTTGAGACTCTGGAGCTGAGATGTTAAAGAGGTAAAGGTTAGATACATTTAGTTTGGATTACGTCAATGTACATTAATCTTATTACAGTTCTCACAAATTATATAGCAGAAATTAGAGAATAAAATGTTTTTGCTATGAGCACAACTACTTAACTGGGTATTTTCTGGAGATAAAACTTTTTATTGTCCCTTTAGTCCTAACCCAAAACAACAAAAGTGACATTTTCAAAGCATGTTGGAAACCGAAACGGCCCTGCCCAAGAAAATGAACTCATAAGTAATTTTAGAAAATCAATGGTAATCACTGATTTCTAATAGAAAGCAGAGAGGAAGCATCAATGGTAATCACTGATTTCTGATGGGAAGCAGAGAGGAACGTGTTACAGTAAATAATAGGAAGTCTCACCTCGTTTTGTTCCTCATGCTCCAGGATAGCCTGCAGGAAGGCCCGGCGCTCGTGGCTGGAGGACTTCTGGTCAAACATGCCCGCCTGGATGACCTTCTGGTCCACATTGAGTTTATATTTGGCGGCGGCCAGGATCTTCTCCTCCACACTATTGACGGTGCAAAGGCGCAACACGCGCACCTCGTTCTGTTGTCCAATCCGATGAGCTCTGTCCTGTGCCTGCAGGTCCTGCATCATTGAGCCAAGCCAGAGCATGAAAATCACTCTCACTGCTTGTTCAGGTGAAAGACGATCTTTGACCGCATGATGTTTAATAATGTGATCCAACCTGACCCATTTACTGAGCTGACTATTCCCTGCAGCAATGTAGCCAGGAGAAAGAGCAGTAGACTAATACAACAGTCCTTACAGATCAAAATGTCCAACTACTACTATGCACTTGGAGAGGCTTAAAGATTATTCTCTGGGGGGTTTTTCTTGCAGCTCATTGCAGTAGTTCCAAAATACAAACCTGGTGTGGGTTCCAGTCACTGTCAAAGATCACCACGGTGTCAGCAGCCTGAAGGTTCAGACCCAGACCTCCTGCTCTGGTGCTCAACAGAAAGATGAAGTACTGAGAGCCCTTCTCATTGAACTTCTTCAGCAAGGCTGCACGGTCCTCAGACTTGGTTGTCCCTATCGCACAAACAAAACAACATATTATGCAACATTTTGTTTTTAATTAATGGACAAGTCATATTTTTTTACTTTGAACATGAATGGTTTATTGAAGAACGAACCATCCAGACGTAGATAGAGGAAATTGCGATAGGCAAAGTAGTCCTCCATGATGGTCATGAGTGACGTCATCTGGCAAAAAAGTAGAACTCTGTGATGTGTAGCTTGAAGTTTAGGCAGAATGCGGTCCAGCAATTCAAACTTCCCAGAAGCACGGTAGAGGTCAGGCCTGCAGGGAAAAGAAGAATGTATATAATGATACTTCTGTAAAACATATGGTCACCGAAGAATACACCATGACCCATATGAATAACAAATCCACATCATAATCACTGATTTATAATGGGAGGTCAGGTCTTGATTATGAAATATAATCTTGATGTAAGTAACAGTGCACTTACCCATTGATGATGCCGTTTGGATATCCCAAGTGCTCAGCAAATGATTCCTTTAAATAAAAGATGGGCATTTTGCAATAAATAATCTGTATGTGTAGATTGCACTCTGCTGAAAAGGATGTTAAAGCTTTGAAGTAAATGCTTTCATAACCTCTGAAGAAGTTTACTACTATCCCTCAAGCGCAGTCGCATCTTTCAGAAGCACGCACCTCAATATGCTGAAACATGTAGGGGTGGTTGCAGATTTTCTTCAGTTGCATGATGGTGTTCATGAGCGTTTTTGCGCCTCCTTTTCCCTGGGAAAGGATAAAAACTTGATCAGAAAAACCAAGAGCCAAAACCCTGACCGCTGATTTTGATGAGAAGACATTTCCTTTACCTTTTTGTCCTTCTCTGAGCCGTCCGTGAGAAGTATCCCTTTCCCCTGCATATGCCGATACAGAACCTTTTGTATGGCAGACATGTCACACTTGATGACGTACTCCACCTGTTGGCACACGGATGTGAATATGTAAGGGGAGATAAGTGTGAAGAAGGCCTCATATGAAAGTGAGGTGACACCTCCCTATACTTACTTTCTCCGGCAGCTGAGACTCCACCTCCTTCTTCAGTCTGCGCAGCAGGAAAGGTCGGAGAACCTTGTGCAGGCGACGGATGATCAGAATGGTCTCCTCTTCGTTTAGGTCCACCTGAGAGCAGGTGGAGATTCAGGTTGGTCATGAAGAGCAACACTGTTTACTGAATCTTTTAATCAGAGGCGATCTTTTTGGGCACCTCTATAATCTTAACGTTTTAGAAATTCACTCATGTTGACTTCTTGAATTCTCAAAGTAAAAGGTGGAATTAAGTGTCGAGTAGGTTATTTAAAAGGAATCTTCAAACACAAGTACTCTACCCTTTCTCCAGTCATGGCAAAGGGGGCGTTGAACCACTGCTCAAAGGTGCTGCAGCTCTTGAAGATGGTCGGAAGCAGGAAGTTGAGAAGGGCCCAGAGCTCGGGGAGTTTATTTTGCAGTGGGGTGCCAGTGAGGAGGAGCCTACGGGGGGCCACGTAATGAGTGTTCAGCACCTGGGTCAGCTTGCAGTGATGGTTCTTCATGCGGTGGCCCTCGTCCACAATCATGTACTTCCAGCGAATCTGAAAAGAGCACAGCTTGTTTTACACTCAAACTGCGCAGAGCTGCTGCACTACCGCACCACTTATCCCATACGCATGTTTTATTAAAGAGGACCGAATTTCACCTTGGCAAGAATTTGCTTGTCCTTGATGATGTACTCATAAGTGGTAAGGAGAACATTGAACTTCCCGCTACGAAGCTGAGGGACAAGAGACCTCCGCATTGCAGGTGTACCCTGACATGAAAAGACACAAGCAAAGAAAATCTGAATTCACAGACAAACAGAAATTCTTGTCTTATATTCACAGAAATACTATAGTTAAACTGATTGTAGACTATATAGGACACTAAACCGAAATTCTGCAGACAGGCAAGCTGTTTTTAAATAACATGCCGCAATTACTGACTTGAAAATTACTAACATTATAAAACAGCAGGTCCACTCAAAAACATTAAACTACTAACCTTATAGGCAATTTTAACTACAGATGGTGACCATTTATCCAGCTCATACACCCAGTTGGACAAGGTCCTAGAAAAACATAAAAATTTATCATTTTACTCTGCAAAAGAAACAGGTAACTACTTCAAAAGTGTGTTTTTCAACCTTTTTAGACAGGAAATGAATAGAAACATAATAGACATAAAACATGACCTCCGTAAGTAATAAGTGCAATGGAACAAGACAGCTCATACTTTTTTGTACTGCACTACCCCCACCTTGTCTCAAGATGTTAATTAAACGAACAAAATAAATAACTTACTTTAGGTAAAACTAAGGTTTACTGAGGGACAAAGCCAAGAGTTCCAGACACTACATGTCATTGGACAATGCAGAAAGCAATTTATCCGTTTCTTTTAGCCCATTTTGTTAACGGTAATAACTACAAGCATGTGGAGCACCGCCCTAGGAACGAAGATCTCCCCATCCATTTTGCTGCTTCAAACTGTAGCAAAAAAACTGCTATTACACCACGAGACAGTTACTTCAACTGAGCTGCTTCAGGAAATATCTAGCTGTGTAAATGTGTCTCCCAGAGAAGGGTATGTGTGCTTATGAATGACGAGATAACAGCTTAACAACTGAGTTTGTAACAGGAGTGTGTTGCTCACGAGAGGGGGACGATGATCAGGTATGGCCCATTAAGCCTCTTGTGCTCCATCAGGTAAGTGATTAGGGCAATGGTCTGGATGGTCTTCCCCAGACCCATCTCATCAGCCAGGATCCCATTGAGATTGTTATTATACAGAGACACCATCCACTCCAATCCCTGAATCTGAACAAACAACAAAAGAAAAATGCAAGTATAGATACAGTATCTCACCATTAAAAACATTATACAGGCTAACACTGAAATGAGCTCAGAGGCTAATTAGCTGGTCTGCTTTTTTGGTCATATTTAGAAAATTTTCTATACAATGCATGCATCTCCAATAGGCACCACTATATAAATTTTTACCAAGAATCATTGTATAAGTTAAATACAGAATTGTGTTTAGTGTTTTCAAATGACTTCCTGTTGCTTTGTGAATCCCATTTCTAAGACTTTTTTCTTTAATGTCCATATATAAACCAAAACTTCAGTATCTGTATAAGCACATTTATTATTTTATTAGGAACAATTATTATTATATTCGTAGGGTCAGTATCACCCCTACATTAAAAAAAAAAAATATCTATGTATGCAGCACTGTAGCTCTTCAGCCCCAAGCCTCGTACAACTGAACTATCAGACCCTTTGTGGCTCCACAGTTTTATAATCAGAGTAATGTAGTGATGTAATGTACATGTAATGACAGTAATGTAGCCGGTTTCATAATCAGAGTAATGTGGAAAGTTTTATAATCACAGTAATGTAGACAGTTTCATGACTGTAGAAAATAGTAATAAGACATTCCTTGTCTTGCATGGGAACTTTGCCCCTGACATAATACAAAATTAACAATAATGCAAGATTATTACCAACCATGTCATGTCTAAAATATGCACATGCATGCGCATATATATATATATATACACACACATCAGTAATATAACAAATTTTGTATCATCCCCCCAGTGATAAACAACGTCCTTATTGTAATTATTATTATCACCAAAACACACCTGCAGGTTTCACTGACCATTTTGAACGCACATTTTTATAGAATAAAATATAGTAAAAGGAAATAGCGGCT
>JAOVYW010006682.1:0-11346 GCA_025775045.1 Hiodon tergisus
TCAACTTTTTAGTACATTTTCAGTAAAATACTTTGCGTTTAGCTTGTACTACACTGACAATCAGAAACACAAATAGATGTTATTGAAGAAGAGGAGGAGAGGAGAGGCAGAGATAGAGTGGGGCACTGACCACTTTGGTGCGGGACTTGGACATGGCCACCTCCATTTCCTCCATGCTGCTGCTGTCGCTGTTGGAGCCAAACTTGAGGTCCATGGGCTCCTCTTCCTCCCTCATCTTCAGGCCATTGGCCACGGTTTGGATGGCCCGCATCCACTCCTCCCTGCGAGAGACAGAGAGAGGTTCACAGGCTGGTAAGTGTCACGGGGTGAGTGGCTGGGAAGGGAGGAAGGCAGTTTCACATGGGGATTAGCAACGCAAAATTTTGGAGCGGTACTGGTCAGATGGCTTGTCCACCACTCAGGAAGGTAGGGGCTAGGGTCTCTCTCATGGCCCCCCAGCACACCTCACCTCTCCTCTGGGCTGTCCACGTGGAAGGTCCGCTCGATGACGGTGGTCCACTGAAGGCAGCGGATGACGAAAGTGTTGGGCCGCGGCCTCTCCGTCTTCATCAGTTGGCATTCTGGAGCGGGAGAGGGGTGCTGACTGTTCAGAATAAAGCACGTGTCGTGAAGTCTCGTAATCGCTCAGGAAAAGCGCGGAGCACACTGACCTGCCACAGAGAAATTGTTGAGCGGGGGAAGGCTGTGGTCTGACGTCTCGGGCTTCTCTTTGTAGCCGATGAAGGAGCCATCGCTCTTCAGGATGAAGTACCGAGGCCTCCAGGTTTTAATGTACTCGCCTGTGGAGATGTTGGCGATTAAGGATGTCAACAGACCAATGTTCGTGCGTGTATTGTACTCCCCACAACGCCACCACTGCAGCTACGTGTTTCAGTCCAGTCATCTTCATACCAAACTAAGGCTAGTGTTGCACTTTGCTGTCAAGTAAAGTAATACATTTGTATTAATGGTGTATGTATTACTTACGTTTAATTAATACATACAACATTACTATGACGATGTCTCGTTGAAAGTAACTGAGCTCTTCGGTATGGACCATTCTTCTGCCAATGTTTGTCTATAGAAATTGCATGGATCTGTGCTTGATTTTGTACACCCGTCAGCAACATGTGAAGCAGCAGAATCCTCAAATTTGAAGGGGTGTACACATACTTTTGGCCACGCATTGTATATTGTCTATAACAGAGGAAACCAGTACACATGTTTTTTGGATCTCTTTGGCAGACACCCATACCCACAGCGACTTCTTGTATGCGTTTCTGAGCTTTTGTAATGGTGCTTGTAAGCAAAGATCACCATCTAAGTTGTTTCCTTCGTAACAAAATGTTAAACATAACTACTGACAGGCAGATCTATATCTAGCCAACAAACCAAGGAAACTTTTATTGCCGCGCACCACACAGGAAACGTTTGACAAAATAATTTCTCAGCACATGGTTACAGGTAGGCTTCAGTAACATTTTCTTGTCACATTTCAAAGCTGGTAATAACAACCGTTCAAATCCAGTTGCAAAAGGTAAACATTGAAACTTTAGTTGGGAAACCTAATCCGATCTAGCAGACTAGACACGCAGACGTCCCAGAGGAGCACGGAGGCTGGAGCACAAGGCAGACCAAATTCTCACCTCTCTTGTGGAGCCAGCCCGCCCTCACCACGCTGACGTCGTTCATACTGGGGGCAGGCAGGGGGGAAGGGATAAAGGGGGGTCCGGGAAGGGGGACTGCAGTGTTGTTTTTGGTGGGGTGGGGGGGGTGGGGGTTTGCTCAGGATAGCGTCAGCACCGATAATGTCTAACAACACCTGGGTGGGAAGAAGAGAAATAAAAACAGTGATGAACGCAAGATAGGAAACGGAAATCCTTCACGAATTCTTCCAACTGCCTGTATGCTAGTGCTGCTGTCTGAGGGACGTTCCCATTCGTCAGATGGAAATGTGCTGAATGCAAATCAATGGGAGACAGGTGGGTTAGAGAAGCCACCTGCGCTGGCTCCTTTCTCACGGGCGGTTGCTGGGGTTTCTGTCAGCGAGCCGACAAAAAATACATCATTTGCAATCCCAAGTTGTGGTGAAATGCAGGAATAACCATCGGCAATGCCAAGAATAGAATTTTAAGTGAAGTTTTCATCAGCCTACTAACGTGGAAAAGCATTGATAGAGGGGAAATCATAGTGAAAGAGTGAGTCAGACAGGCAAGTCTGCCAGAAAACAACAGCAGGAAGGATGAGGAAGAGAGACTGGGGTAGCAGAGGGTGACAGAACCCTTGTGTGGCATCTAGAGGAAAGTGCAGATGGCGACAAACCTTCACACCGTTGTAGATTTTGAGTCCAATGACCTGAATTGACCTGAATGCCTGCTGAAGTCCCGAGCAAAAGCAAGCACATTGCTGCACTCTGTCAATTACCCACGGGCAGGTGATTTAGAAAAATAAATCATTATTCACGTTACTATTCACTGCTTGACCACAAGGGTGAGAAAGAAAAGGGTGAGTTTGAGAGAAAAAGGGTTCACCAGGATCACTCTACTTTGTGGTGCTCCCCAACACACATCTTGAGAAGAGAGCGGAAGAAACAGACATACATTTTCACATAGCTGAATCAGAGTCCCGGAACCGTAGTGTCTTTGCACTAGGCTAACTCTATTGCTATGCGTACCCTCTAGTGCCCCCCTCTACAGTCAGGGATTATCTGCCCACTCCCTCATTGGCGTACCACGGTATCCTCACCAGCCCCATTTGGACTCCAGCAAGTCTGAAATTGCGCCAATCAGCGCACCCAATGCCAACATGTGCCAAGTTAGGCCCAGTCCAGCCCCCCTGCCAGTCATGCCAGCAAAGCACCGGATTATTGAGGCCAAACACTCACCGTGCTATGCACCCACATGCCCGTTACACAACTACACACCCGTCCTGCCAGACTCGCAAGGAAACTCACACAGAGTTAAGCACTGGGCAAAAGCAAATTCACTGTTCCTGTCAAAAAGGATATACAGGGAATTACTGCAAATCCCTTCAGTCCACCACAGAAAATCACTTCAGTTCAATGCCAGTAATTCTCTCCCGTTCAAACACATTTTAAATCAGCCTTTAACGGCTAAAAAAGTTCAGTCTTGCCATGTTCCCATCTCCAAAGAGGTGAAGAGCCTTATTTCGAACGGCTATGAGAAACCTAGATGTTGGGAAGTCGTACCTATTAGAAAATACATCATTTAGTCATTTCCTATCTTTTAGAAGAAGGGAAAGTTGCAGCTCAGGATAATTTAAGAAAGTAATAATGTATTGCACCACTGGAAGCATCACTTACTTCTGTCCCTATGTTGTATTAATAGCATACCGTCTTCTCTTCCACGCAAGTTTTTATATGTCAAGACTATGGCCCATCGCCTGCACTTCCCTTTCAGCTCACTTTTGGCCTGTCAATAGAAGCCTGTAGAAACATCACAAGGAAACAGAATCCCCCACTGTAAAGAATGAATGTGAGCGTTTCAAATTGCATCAAACCTGCAGTTGGCTCCTGAATCCCACAATTCAACAACAACAACAACCCAAGGGTGTAAGCTTGGGCCTTCTAGATTAGGCTTTCTCACCAGTCCTAGCAACAACACCCCTTATATGATGATTTGGGCTTTGGAAAGAAAGAAAGAAAACAACATACCAACTCAACTCAATCACACTACACTTTGATTTAGAATGGAGTTCCTGTAAAGCTTTTCTATAAGGAGAGCTTGCTTTGAAGCAAGAATCTGAATTTTCACAATATTGCTGATGAGTGGCACCGAAGAACTTGCCTTTGTAAGTCTTTCAAAATGTGGGATCCCAGAGAGTTATAAACAAAAGGGCAAATCTGACCCTTTTATCTCATCGTTGGGCTGTTCTTATCTCTGCCTTGACATGGTTACTTTCAGTTTAGCTCATCTGATGACTGATCGATTGCAAAGTGCTTCTTCAACAGCAGGCTCATCTGCGTGTTTCCTTAAACCAAGAAGATCTTATTTTTTTTGTGCTTTCTTGTCCAACTGCTTTTTCACTAGCAAATCTTGATGGTAGGTTAAAAACAGGCTGAGCGCCTGTCAGTTGTCAGTAGCAAAGAGAAGTACCAGTCTGAACCAGCTAGAGAGGTAATGTGCACTGTAACGGTTGAAGAAAGTTGACCTAGATATACTAGATTTTAGAGTGCTGAATAACAACAGAGGAAGTGTGCAGACTACCGCTTCTTTCTGAACTGATATTATTTTAACACACAGCTAGCTAGCTCATTTAAAACCAAACTGCTTAACAGACTATTTTTCTCGTTCGCAGGTTAAGAAATGTTTAAATTTTCCATGTTTTCAACGCAGTTTGAGTCTACTGTGTTGCTTTTTTTAAGGTAAACTAGAATGTAGCCATTTCACCTTTTATGCTTCACTTAATGACCATAGACAAAAATGTAACTACTGGTTACAAAAATGGATTATTGGTATTCATTTTGAACTAAAGTACAACACCCCATCTGCAGCTCTGGCACCATAGTTCTTATTTTATGGACCCCAGCAGTGATTTAACTTTTGTATGTTTATAACCTGGCGTCAATTCAGAAAAAAACACTTATTTTAAACAAAAAACAGCACTATCTATGAATGAAATACAACACTTGTATTTTCTCTGATTCTCTGATTATTTCTAAGGTGAAACGTATTACCAACAATGCGGGCATATCAATTAAATTTAAATCTTATCCGAACACATCGCATTATTATCTATAATAATATTGTCTTGTTCACTAGTGTGAAAATAAATTAACCAACGGGTGGCACTACAATAAATAAATCAATAACAAAATTTCATTTTTGACATTGCGACTTACACGAAATGCAGAGAACGAATAGTAAACGTTAACAAACGCTTGCAAAGGTTTGGTAAATAACAATCTTCTTCACACTTCAGACCGTAACCGCGAGAAGTTGCTGACGATACATATACGAGATCCACCTGAATGGAGAATGCCGCATTACTGCAGCTTCAGTGTGATACTATGCCTCGTTCGTACTCAAACGTGGCCGTGAGCACAGTACTAGCGAAAACCAAAAGGGCGAAAACGGGGGAGGCGCGCAGAGGGGTCAGCCCCAACCGTTATGTAGTCAAATTTCATCACTTTTACTGCGTGTAACTACCAGAACAACCCTTTCACCAAATATGACATGCATTAAATATTTAGAAATAATTTTTAAAAAACATTTGTATTAGTAATTAAACGGATCACACAGATAAAAGTAACGTAGTTACTTTATTTAAAAAAATTGAATGACCTCGGTTCAAGTCAAGCTTACAGATGTTCCCCGTGAAAATCGAATATTAGCAAGCTAGAAATAAAAATACCAAGCTACCCACAATTAAAAATGAATTACATTTACAGCGTTGCATGTATTATTTTAGCATCCCAAATTGGGACATCTACTACGTAAATGAGAACATTAAGACCGACTCCAGTGTGGCAGGCCAAATATATCCTACTCAGTACACTTACTAGGTGAGCTACTTATTTACCTCGTCGTTGACCCGAGTTTGGTTAAAAAGAAACTTTTAGAAACAATATAAATGATTTACTTATTGGGGGCTAAAGAGGTGCTTAAAATGTTCAAATTGTATATTATACGGAATAAATGTCTGAATATCTTGGTAAATACTCCACTTATTCTCTCGGCTAGTTTAAAACCTATTCACACATGAGCAGTAAACTGGGTCAATAACGGCAGCTAAGCCAAAGGTTGTTATTGACAAAAATCAGCAGGTAGGGGTGGTGATTTTGAGTGTGGAAAGTGATTCACGGAAAATATATAAAAATGTATTTACGCCGCTAGCACCTTAAACCTACACACAGCAGAGTCGTTTCATAAAAACTAAATGCTTAAATTTTAATTGCTTTTGAATAACTTTCAAAAGGTAACCTGAAAATAGTTGGTTCTCCGCTCAGCTCCCCAATACGCACTGTGAAGGATACACCTCGCAAAACGATAAATCAAAACACTCGGAAGCCTCATTCACTTCTCCAACGTCAGACAGCCGGATGGAGAAGTTATACGTCTGAAATGTATACATACCTTAGCTTAAGAAATTAGTAGAAGTATCTGAGCCTTGCACCTCATTCACACTTAATACGGAGTTCGTCAGATATATTCTCCAAACCGGTGGAATATTAAACTTCGCCGATGACAGAACAGCCCTCCAAAAAAGACAACAGAACCCGCTGTGCCTGTTTTATTTATTTTTCCCCTAGCTATTTTATTTCATATTTTCTTACTAATAACAAAGTTACCTGCCTGCTATTGATAATCCCCCAATTTAACTTATATTCTATTATGAATGCTGTTTTTTCTTTTTTCATCCCAATTCTTTCTCAATCTCTACCTTCCTTCACTGTCCTCTCCCGTATCGCTCGAATAATTACAAGGCCCTGTTCGGTGCAGAACATCAAAAAAAGGAACTCCGCACATGCCCAACGGGAAATGACGTGTACACACACTTCGGCCTTGTTCTTGGCGGTGACAAACGGTTTGAGCATTACACGGCTGGTGTACATGTTTGTTTGTTTTTGTTGTTTTTTCAGGCTGGCAGGCGAAAACTCTGTATGTATATATCTCGCAGGTGACATTAAAGTTTTCTTAGGAGGGTATGTTTAGGTGACTGTGAGTGAGGGTTTTTATTTATGTAAGGATTTGGCTACATTGCTAAGTCCCCTCGCGGACATCTGAAGTAATGTTTCCTAATAATTCTACCTTGCTGTCATCATTATTTAAAATGATCATATATTTAAGAAAACGATTCTACAATTAAA
Organism: Hiodon tergisus; assembly: GCA_025775045.1. Classification (NCBI taxonomy): domain Eukaryota; kingdom Metazoa; phylum Chordata; class Actinopteri; order Hiodontiformes; family Hiodontidae; genus Hiodon; species Hiodon tergisus. Next base: position 6,830 of record JAOVYW010006682.1, read on the forward strand.
CAGCATTTTAGTTATTTTCTAAAATGTTTTTATTTCTGTGCGTCTTCTGATTGTAAATTTAAAATGTATATCTTTTATTGTTGTTATTAATAACAATATTATGTAATAACAATCAATTTAATTTTAATAAACGTAAACCAGGAATGAAAAACGACACCATGTTAGAGTATAATATGTCGGGTGATAGAGGGGGTGGGTCCAGGGGGCCCCTCCGTGTATGCTGGTTTTTGTACCAATCTGTTTCTTAGCTAATTAGGTTTGCCCCAGCTGTTAATTGAAAACTGACCTATACATTATCTACGAAATAGATGCGGTGATAGGTGTTTAAAAAGAAAATAAAAAGCAGCTAATATGCTCATATTTTTGTTAATTTGTACCTTGAGAAATAAAGATACATAAAAAAATGTGAAATCAAGTTATTTGTAAATGCTGCTCATTAAATTACATTATCCAAGCTAAACTTGTACTATTAAAATCACTGAAGAGGTTTTTTTTTTTTCCACTGGCAAACGCCAATATCCAACAATAATGTTTTCCCTAAGTTTTACAGCAGGTTACTGTCAAAATTAAATTAATTAATTAGTTAAATTATTCAATTAACAGCTCAGTCGTTCCTGAATGAGCTCGTTTGGTTCAAAAACTAGATTAGACATACACAAAGGTCTCGAGGATACTAAAATGATCATTAAAATTACTGGGATTATTGGTACAATTGGTACAAAACAAATAGTCGTCAATGTATGACACGATGAAATAATTTATGTTTTTAATGAATATAAATTTTGCATTGCCGAAAAAGGCATATCCGCTAGAATACTCGTGTAATTCTTAAAAATATCAGAAGGGGCGCTGTTGCCTGTTTTTTTTAATACAGCAGCTTGCGAATTATCAATCTGTATTTTATTTATTTTGTGTGAATTAGCCTAATTTTGTGCTAATGATTAAGACAAACGGAACGTATTGACATTCTAATTTTAGGGTTAGGGTTTTGTAAATATTACCATGGTAATATGTTTGTATTTATATTTGGCTATCAAAGGATTGATTTGCCACAAAATTGCACTGGCTTTTCAGAACCACCCTAAAGAGATGTTTGGTGACAAGTTGTGTGTGTTGCCATGCCTGCTCTGCAGTCATCCAGATAATTAAATTCAGGATCCTGATGTCCTTAAGACTTGGGTGGCCATAATTGTTTCAACATACTTGTGAATACGCATGGAGTCAGTGAAAAGCCGAACACAAAACTCACAGCTTTGCGCTCGAAAGTCCAATCAAAGGTATTTTCTGTATTTTCAACCTCCCTTTTGTTTGCCAATAGTCCTAAACTGCTGGGTAAGTACAGATGGGGGAATGGTTTAATCAACAAGAAAGGTGACGAAAGCCTGGCAATATCTAAGAACAGTTATTTGTAATTCCTGTATGTTTGTGCTTCCACACCATTGTGTCTGGTAGCCCCCTTTATGACCATATTCCCTCTTAACACATTGTATACAGATCTACAGAATACTTAGGAGCATATCTGAAATACTGTTGTATGCAACGGTTTGTTTTGAACTTGATTTCCTACTCCTGGCCTTCATGTACCTATGAAATTTCGGCAAAGGTTTAATATGGAATATATTTTTTCAACTTCACTCTGCCAGTAAGCACATGTTATTTTAAGAATAGACTTCAAGAATGCCTTTTTGGAGTCATCTTTAATAAGAGGCTATTTACTAGACTTTAATCTCTAGCAAATCAGAAACAATGTGTGTTGAAACCCACTAAAGTTAGCCTCAAGGCAATATTTTCCAAATTAGATACAAAACCTGACTTGCAACTAACAGAGCCCCAAGAACCAGGTTTATTATACGGATGTTCTTGTCCCAGAATTCTCCATCGTTATATGAAAGCTGCCGGTACAGTCCCGTTTAGCATCGGCTTAGATGTGTGGAAAGTGAAGGTCTTCCATATCTTATCCCTGTTCACTCCCCCCACCATTTGTTTATAACCCAAGCAGTAGACAGACACCAATCAGGTACAAGAAGCAGTTGTATTTTGACTTTGGAGGCATTTCGTATCCAGTGCCTATAGGCATTTTCTTTTGACAATCTCAGTGTAAAAAACAATATTCTAAAAACAAAATCCATACACCCATAATTTTAGTAAAAGACAAAATAATCCCATTGTCACTTCAGCAGTAATTTAAATTCAAAATAGAAACAGCATCTCATTTCCCTAACAAACATAGAAATATATGTATATTTGCACAAATATACCACATATTCATTCTTCAAGGCAGTTAAGTTGTGGCCAAAGTTATTTCTCTTCAATTCATTTCAAAGTGGAGCATGTATAAAACAGGCCACGAATGGAAGAGATAACTACAGTGAAGCAAGTTTCAGAACCACTGCGATGGCTGAGGTTCTCCATCAAACTAGGGATAATAACAGTTCACACTGAAGAACCACAGTACTACAGAAACACACACACACACACAATCAATGAAAGGTTTATAGAGGCTTCTTGTCTGGCAGCTTTAAATTAGCAGTTTTGCCTCTTTGTGTCTTTGTGTTGGTCTTCCCTCCTGTGTTCTTAAATTTCTGTCCATTCTATGAGAACAGGTAGTGGTTAAAGCCGCAATATCCTCAAGATAGCCTTTTGGAGAGCCCCGTTGTAGTTGTGTGTGTGTGTGTGTGTGTGTGTGTGTGTGTGTAAGATCCTGTAGTCACCCTTTGGCGCCTCATGCTGGGTGTGCACCACTAGGCTTCCATTTATCCCTGAGGTGTTAAAAAAACATATCAGCTTGGTGTGAAGAGTGTCGGAGATCGTGGCGCCTGCCCTCGGGAATGGCGACAAGAAGCATTTCACCTGAAAAACATCACCGTTTTGGGCCCTGGATTTAACACCGTTGTTTTGGGCCCACAGTGCACCAGCCAGGTCTAGGCACTGCATTATGATAATGATTCAAACAGTTTTGTTTTTGTGTTCAGTGACCCAAGTCTCCTGTCTCAAAAGGTGTACAAACAGCTGTGTATCTCTTAGGGGCAAGGGGGCTGGGCAAAATGAAGGAGAAACCTTACACGTCGACCCAAGCGTTGGACACTTGTGCCATCTAAGGATATTCCCTGAAAACTGCACTCCAGCGGGATTCCAGGCTGGATGTGCAGATCGGCTGGGTGGAGCAAGACCTGAAAAATCTAAGAAAAGAGAGGGAGCACGGTACCTGGCTGAGATAAGGCTGCGCAGAGGGAGAGAGCGGGGTCCCTAAAATCAGGCGCAAAAAAAAACAGCAAAGTCGAGAGACTTAAATAATGAACAGGGTGATTGGCCCTCTAAATATGGGAGTGTCTGAATGTGCAAGTGTGAGTATTATTGTGTGTGAGCTTGTGCATGCATGTTGGAGAGTAATAGAGGGAGAGTTAAAACAGAGAGCAGAGGATTCATCCGAGAAGCCCGCCCCCATCTCTCCACATTGCTTTGGTCTCCTGGTCCTGAGGGACTATGTGAAGGCCCTCTTCTGCAACTCCTCAATGAATGCTGGAGAAGAAGGACAGAGAACAAAAAGTTCTTTACCAGAGTTTACCAGTGCTTCCTAGATGGGCAATTTTCTAGATAAAAGTTCTCGCCACATATCTGTGACTCCCAGAATGTTACTGGCTGTGGGGCCATTTCGACACAATGGACCTGTTCAAATTCGCTAGTCATAGCCAGGGTATTTAAAAATACTGATGTTTAAAGTTTGAAGTGCTTTTAAACTTTCAATACATGGACACCACACCATGGTTTAATCATGGCATTTAGTATTTCTGTTAGTGGTAACGTTAGTGACACTGCGAGCCAGTGATAATTTAATTAAAGCACGCATTACTGTTACTACACTTGGTTACCCATCTTACCAAGATGGGTATGATTTTATTGTAGTTTTACCATTTGGCGGGTAAACACAGGTCTTGCCAATTGCAGAATGTTGTTAAGACCATTTCTGTCACAGTCAATGGCAGATTTTCATATTCAAAACTGACCAGGGACAGTATTTCAGCTTTCTGATTGTTACAGAAAGAACCTGTCCCCATGTGGCCAAGTCATTCAGAGCACAGAATGTAGGGCTCACCTCCAATGATTTCCTCTTTGACTTTCTGCAGTTCTTTGCGGACTTCTTCCAGGAGCTCCTACAAAACGCACAGACATGCAAATGGTTAGAAAGTGTTATCCTCCTTCTAAGCATACCCTTCTGCACAGAAATGTGTATGTAATTTTACACAACTAAGCTGTGCAAAAAGGAATCCAGTTTTTCCACCAAATGCAGTGGGAACCCTTTCTACACAGCAAGTGTCAGAGCTTCTGAAGAGGTCTGAAATAGTGGTCTTTAACCGTCTCCGCACTAATGGCAGTGCAGGTTATCCGCAGATTCCTGACCTGTTTGATCCTCTCCATTTCAGACTCTGAGCCACCTCCTGTGTCACCGCTTCCACCCGCCTGCTTCACCCTAGGAGTGCGATACATGGGGGGGGGGGGGGGTTGGGGGGAGATGATGA
>JAOVYW010006683.1:0-11345 GCA_025775045.1 Hiodon tergisus
ACACACACACACACACACACACACACACACACACACACACACACACACACACACACACACACACTCACTCACACACAAACACACCCACACTCTCACACTCCCACACACACACACATACTCACACTCCCATACATGCATAATGGAAACAGACTGGAAAGAGGTGTGATAACTACGCTGTCAAAACCCATGCAAGTTTCATGGACCACCGTGTGACACCAACACCCACAGCTCGGATCCTCCCACTAACCCGGTAGAGATGACAAAAAGGAAATGTAATCAATAACCAGTGATTAATGTCCCACACCCAGGTGTGCTAGCTAGGGGGCCGGACCGAAAGGAATACCTGGCAGACAAACATAACACAACATATTCGGATCACCTTTTATTCACCACGTACATTTACAGGTACCAGGAATTTGATTTGGTGAATTTAAAATGGTGCTGACACACTTACAATAAAAATAACAATGTACAGACAGGAAACTTACTCATGATATATACATATTTATTCACTAGTTGCTCACCAAAGATTGGGTATGTTATTGGGCACCTGGGTAGAGCACTAAATTGGCTTTCTAAGAGCCTATGATTGTAGTGCTATTCGTCATCCAAAAGATATTTTGGTGCACAGATGAATAGGGCCACAATGTGGGGAAAGAAACTGTATGGGTGTCATGTACCACAACGCAATGCCACACTACACAACAAAACTTAACACTACGCAATGAAACGTTACACAACATGTACTGATAAGCCTGTGCCTTGGGCCGGTAAAGCCATTGGCCGAGGCACAGGTTTATAAAAAAAACTAAAAAGGGGACACATGACACGAAAAAGAGGCAAACACAGCTGTGTGGACTGTGGGGCGGGGGTCTTTCACTGCTCATCCATCTATCTGTTAGCTCCTCCTAAACATTCATCAAACAGCAGAGCTGGTAAAATGAAAGATAATAAAATGGCTGAGAATCACGGCTCTCTAGCCCAGAGTTGCCAGTTTTTCTGTGGCTAAATGATTGCCTGAATATCTATGGAACATGCCAGAATTTTTTGCCCGCTTAATTCTTTTGGAGGGCTAAGTACAGGCTGTCTTGTTTAAATAGAGTGCACAAATGAAATATAAATGGCACCTTGTTTCTTTTTCCTGGCTTTCTTAATTAACATGATCAGGTGCTGTCTGCAGCGTCTTTAATCTTTGTGATGCACAATGTCTTAAGCTAAAGAAGTAAATGGATTTGGTCCTGTTGATAATTGCCAGGGGCTGCTGTGTTGTTAGTGGTGGAGTTTTGAATGAGGAGAGTTGCTGAATATGAAAGTTCATTCTGATTTACTTTAGACAGCAGCTCAAGCATTATAAACACTGGAACGCCGGATGGGGTAAAGGACTTCCATTAAAAGGGCATAAGCCAAACCACACACAAAAACCGAATAAATTCACCTTGATCTGTCCTGTGTTAAAACCACAGCTAGAATCATTGTGTTAGAACATCATGCTGCCATGAGAATAGGTGGAATAGATACAAAATAATATATTCTGCGGAGATGCCAATATTTTAAAAGCATTGGTTGGTCCATTATGGGTGTATATACATAGTCGGATATGCAATCGGATATACAATCCGATTGCATTGTGGGTGCTTCCTCTTACAAGATTAACTCAGGGTAAATTCTCATTACCTTGGAACATGCATGATTTTTCAATCTAATTTCCGGCTGCCCTGGCACATGCATTCCAGCATCTGACAACATTTCTGTTTTCATCAGGGGGTAAAATGCCAGTTCACCTTGGTCACTTGCAACACGTTGTGCATGAAAAATGTAAATTAAGCCTGGTTACTTGCTACACATTGTACATGAAAAATGTAAATTCGGCCTGGTTACTTGCTACACGTTTTACATGAAAAATGTAAATTCACCCTGGTTACTCGCTGCACGTCATACATGAAAAATTCTAAATTCACCCTGGTTACTTGCTGCACATTGCACATGAAAAATGTAAATTCACTCTGGTTACTTGCTGCACGTTGCACATGAAAATTTTTAATTCACCCTGGTTACTTGCTTGCAAGTTGTACATAAGCACACTGGGCCGTAATAAAGGCTGGCAGGTAACCTCCGTCTGCTTAATGTTCATTTGAAAGGAATTAAAAACTCTCCTAAATAATGCTTGGAGAATGAACTAATCTCTTTATTTATCCAAACGCATCCTTAGTGAAGGCTGTCTGGATCCAGTCCAAGGCAGAAGATCTGAGGCCATGGTAATTTTCCTCAATCTGAAAACAAGCCACCACCTAAATATGTGCTAAATAGTCCTTATAACATTATATTTCTGTTCTGGGAAGAACAGGAAGGAAGGTCGTCTTCTGCCACTTACTGCCACGTGTCTCCGTCCGGAGTTCAAAGTGTGCTCAGGCCTAGTTATACTTCCTTTTGGAATGTTAATCAGTCAAGCTTTCTGATTTCTGAGCAACAGAGGCTTTCGCCCAAGGTGGTGACATTTTGTCCAGATTGCACTCGCTAATTAGGGCACAGAGTATAGTGGCTGGAGACCTTTGTCCCAGCCCTAAGAGGCTCATCTGGGCCTGTAGATTTAATACTTTTCCACCCAAATGTCCGTGCAGTACGCCTCGAGTCTCCGCTAAAAACCAAGTTGTGCCTCATCTCGTTCCCTTCCACAGAAGGCAAAATGACAGCTAAATGCTACACTGGCTTCATTTATATTTATAGCTACTTAAATGGGGTATTAATGTGCTTTTCATTTTAAAGGTGCACCCATCACCTCCACCCGGGGCCAGTTCAGCTATCAGGTATGTGTATAATCAGCTTGTTACAGGCTCCCTCGTTGATTGGCAAGTGAGGTTGACGTGTCTGAGCTCAGCTGCTAAACTAAAAAAGAGACTGAGTGTGTATTTATCGCTTGCCCAGATATCACTGGTGGCAAGAGGAACCCAGCACACAACGTCCCCATTATCTCCTAATGGCTGTGTCATCCCCGCGCGGTGGGGTGTAATTGTAGAGACAGCCAGGCTTGGCAGTGGGAGCCGGGTGAACACAATCCAAAAGCTGATAATGACACAACGATTGAAGGGAACTATCAAAGTCAGGTGAATAAAACGCCAGGGGAAGCATCTTCCCATCACAGGGAGTACCAAACGCCCAATAATTACGCTGTTTAGATGTGCAGTGTAGAAAGAACTCCCACTGTAAAACATATTTTAAAATATTTTGGCAGGCAAACAAAAGTGTATGTACAATGGGGTGTCTGTTACAAACGCTTAGAACTGCGCTATTCACATTTACCTGGGTATACACAGAAACCAACTAACATGTGCCTTTAACAAATGCAGGCCAAAAGTAAGCACATTGTGGCAATGACCGGCCCTGCATAAATACATGGTACATGCTTAAACAATATCAACATTGCCTATAATCTACCACCTGATGGTCACATCACTGCTCTGTTCTGCAAAGTCAGTGAGCAGAGCACTTGTCTGCCCCATGGCAGGGCTCTCTTGATGGCCAAGCTAGAATGACTTCAGTCAGAAATTTCATCCCTTTCCCAACAGGCACTTCAGTTCAGTGGCTCCATGTAATAAAAGGCAGATAAAGGCAAAGTGGCGGACTGGCCAGGATGGCCATTTGTTTGACTTCTGCTCCGTTAACTCAAATGATTCATGAGTAGTTCAAATGAAAGAATGGATGGCAAGAATCTCTTCAGGATGACTACAACCAAACCACCTGGAGCGGAAAACCGCAACAGTACAGATAAATGAGAGCTGTGGACCATTCTCACACTACAAGTTCTATCGGCTTTCCAGCCGTCAAAGCTCTTTAAGATTTTATTCATTCTTCGTATTATTATTACAGTATTAGTAACAGATGAGTTATACACTAGCTAGCTTATGGAAATTCACATTACAAACTCTGGCTGACATTTAAAATAATTTTAAAAACATGTGCCGTTTTACACGAAGCAATTTAGGGTAAATTTTGTTGTTGTAGTTCAATGTTGCATCGTGCAAATTGGCCTTCAAATTCTAACTAGGCGAACCCATAAAGGCCACACATTTGGGATTTTTTAAAGTAACTAATATAGTAATTGAAGGAGACATTAGGTTTGGTAGATGGTTTAAACCTGGCAAATTCAGTGGTTCCTAAGAAAGGAAAATGACAGTGTGAATTTAAATCCCTGTCTTTCATTTGGGTTTTTGATAGGAAACGACTCAGCCCTTGGTACAGAGGATATTGTACCAAAGTTGTTCATGAAAGACTTTGAAAAGTCTAGGGAGGGGATTTTAATAATCCTATTTTATACGCGTTTCACTTGTATTGTCACCAGCCCTGTCAAATCTCCCCCTTTTGTAAAAGACCTGAATTTTGATATTCATGGACAAGTCCCGGAAAGCAGGAGTCGTGATTTTAGCTTACTAAATTTAATTGTTTAGCCCTCTCATGCATCTCATCGGTAAAGTCATTTAATTAGTATGAATTTATCTTTAAATATTAATTAGCGTTAGCGTAACTGGGAGGGATGCTGGAAGGCCTTACATTTATTTTCTCATATATTTCACAATACGCAAGAAAAGTGTTTGAATTGCTATACGTTTTACAGTTGACTGTATTTGCCATTGAAAAGTGGTTGCTTTTATTATTTCCTATTAAAATGATAATTTGCATAACAGAGCAGAATTTAAGGACTATGAAAGTTTTATACTATTATTTAAATACATAGGTGAAAATATAAATTCTCACTAAATAAATGAAATACACCATACTGTACCACTAGACATTAGTATTAAATAGGTCATGACAAATCATTGTATGCACCATATTCCATTCTCCAAATCGGATGGCTGCGAATTGTTTTAAATTTATCAATGATAACAACCAGGAAAGCATGAAAATGTTTTTCTCAGAAGGGTTTACATCACATAGTTATACGGAAATAATCATCACCTTAAAACAAATATTTATACCTGAAGTATGGCACGACACAAAATGCTTTCCCGCTGTAACCCAAATTATCATAAGTAGTGGGTTTCTAAATGAATAAAACATTTGGACAAGGGCTCTTCAAAATGAAAAACAAATGAGGAGCTGGTGCCTGCTGGAATGTGAAAGAGCTACTCAATGTGTGAGCCTGGTTTTCGTTCTGACCGTGGGCCAGAGTGTGCACTCCTAATATAATAGTTAAGCGAGGCATTTCTGATTGCCCGGCCTGTAGGGGGCAGTGGTGTCTTCAAATCTCACCTACCAATAGCTAATTGGTGACTCATTAACACTCCTCCAGCCAATCTTCTCTGAGGGACCCAGGCCAATTCGCTGTTCACTTCTCCATTAGCCACACTGCAGTGTCCTTAACCACCTATTTATTGTTCTGAATAAATAGTTTCACGGAGCCAGGCCCATGAATCAATGACATGAGTCTTTTAGTGCTATGTCTCCTTTCCAATTTTTAAATTCATGTCCAATTCGGTGGACAGATTTTAAGTGTCTAATTAGGCACTACGGCAAAATTATTCATTTTTGAGTGGCATTTTTCTTGTGCACTTGCACATCTTTCAGACAGATAATACTAAAGTATTATATCAACGCTCCCTGGGTGGTTCCACGGGGGATAATCAGACACTACCATGGCCACCCGCTTTTCTGTGGGGATCTTAATGAATGCTGTTAACAGGAGTTAACTACACACAAACGTCTTTTGATCAAAATGGAAAGCGGGGCTCTGGGCGGTTTTTAGACCTTGGTTCCTCCAGGAACAGTAAGGATGATAGATAGATAGGTAGATAAATAGGTAGGTACTTTATTCATCCACATGGGGACAACACCTTTCCCACCTCCAAAAGAAGCCCTTGGCCCTCCATTGATTCTCTTCATCTTCTGTTCTCCAAAACTCCTGAAAGACCCCTTAAAATAACCCGCTCCAAACTTTCTGGAATGAACAGATTTTTGTGTAACGTCGGGGGTTTTGCAGGCTGCTAGTTTTTTAAATGTAAAGTGTCTGTTTGTGTATAATGCGTGCATGAAGTAAGTGGTTGTGAAGCATGCCATATGGAGAATATGCCACTTTAAATGAATAGGCTTCAGGGGAACAGAGGGGTGTCCCTATCCCTGCTGTTTTTCACACACTACAGTATGCACTGATAAGTTCATAGGGACATTACATCCTCGGTCATACCCAGATCACTGCAACATAAGCAGTCAAAACTGCTGAAGATGTAAGAAACCCCGTAAGTTAATTAGCTATTCTCTGATGCAGTGTGTCGTATCGAGGAGCACTTATTGTTAATAATAAGCAATTTGGAGGGATTACTGAAAACTGTGTAATACCGTTTTTTATTCTGTGGAACAGCCTAAGGCAGGGCATCAGAAACCCAATTACTGACTTGGCCTGGAAGCTTAGGTGTTCTTTGACTAATAATTCCGATGTTACAATTGCTACCACATGAATTAGCATTTTTGATAGAACGGAAAACATGCATCTGAAGTTGTTTTCTTGTGCAAATAAAACCTCTCAGACACATTATACATAAGGTCGTATTTCTGATCCGTGATGTGGCCCTGCCATCAGACCCTTGACCCGTATTTCTTTGTTTAATTTTCTGCATTGGTCTAACAAACAGCATGCATTTACATTTACAATGTGCTGATGTAAAACTACCCTGAATTACAGTCTGGTTGAGAAATAAATAATGTAAATTAAGGAAAAGACCATGGGTACATTAAGTGATAATTAAAATGTGTAGCGATATCTAGGCACAATTTGTAAAGCGTTTAGCAACGTTTTTTTGCGTTTTGCCCCTTCTTGTTTGGATGCCTCAGTTACTGCACAACACTTACTGGTTTAATGTCATTATTTACCTCTAATTAGCGGATTTTAATTAACACCCAGGAATGAAGGCCATTTACTAGGCTGAAAAAAGAAAAAACTCCCCTCCATCTGGGATGAATAACAGCTTGTTCTGGGCGTAGTCTTACCGTTGTGGATGAAGATGTAGTGTTACCTTTGTGGATGAAGGCGTAGTGTTACCGTTGAGGATGAAGATGTAGTGTTACTGTTGTGGATGAAGGCGTAGTGTTACCGTTGTGGTTGAAGGCGTAGTGTTACCATTGTGGATGAAGGCGTAGTGTTACCGTTGTGGATAAAGGCGTAGTGTTACCGCTGTGGATGAAGACATGGTGTTACCGTTGTGGATGAAGACGTAGTGTTACCATTGTGGATGAAGGCGTAGTGTTACCGTTGTGGATGAAGACATGGTGTTACCGTTGTGGATGAAGACGTAGTGTTACCTTTGAGGATGAAGGCGTACTGTTACCGTTGTGGATGAAGACGAAGTGCAACCATTGTGGATGAAGGCGTAGTGTTACCGTTGTGGATGAAGACATGGTGTTACCGTTGTGGATGAAGATGTAGTGTTACCGTTGAGGATGAAGGCGAAGTGTTACCGTTGTGGATGAAGGCGAAGTGTTACCGTTGTGGATGAAGACATGGTGTTACCGTTGTGGATGAAGGCGAAGTGCAACCATTGTGGATGAAGATGTGGTGTTACTATTGTGTATGAAGACGTGGTGTTACCATTGTGTATGAAGACATAACGTTACCATTGTGGGTAAAGCCGTGGTGTTTCTGTGTAAATAGTAAGTCGATCCATCCTAAAAACTAGTCTCTCTCATCTCTTCAGGTACAACTCTGCTTCCAACATGGGAATGACAGTAAACGGTCAGAATGAATGGCTGTTTTAGACAAACAGGTCAGTGGTAAGTGCTGTCTATATGTGTTGTCTGTATGGCCCCCAAGCCAACAGTATTCTGTAGTACATTTAATGACGTTCCATGAAATATCCTCTTATCAATAAAGATTGTTTTACAATTTTTTACTTGACACAGTAGCTGTTTTTATTTTATATTTTATTTTTTATACATTACGGGCCATAATTAATATAATGCATGAAAAATGCAGGAGAGGGATCTAAATAGATCTTTGTTTTTTAAACTGAAACTTAAATGTTGTTTTATTATTAAGGGGGTTACCACCTGGCTTCAGATTAACCAGATAATATGAGAATGGAATTAAAAAATTCCACCTAAACTGAATATAAATGAGGTGCAAATGAGCTCCTTTGCTGAGAATAACCCTGTGGTGGAATTGGTGACACTGCAAATCGGTCACGTTGATCAGCTATGAACAAATAGTCTATCGATCAATACAGCAACAACACAACAATGATGACGACGATGATGATGATGCTTTGGTTGTGCTTGCTCAATATTGGCAGTGGAATATTAACAAATGGAACAGCAGCGACTGGCTGCAAGTCATTCTTAGTATAACACAATTATTTGATACACACAGCATTTGTTTAGACAAGGATGGTTCATTTACACATGTATTTATTTCCATTTCTCAAACCATCCATTTGGACCCCAAAAGGGCTAAATTTGACACTGCCTTTGGTAAATACTGTGTAACACAAATAGTATGTAACACAGGAACTCAGTAACCATTGACTGCTGATTAAATTATTTGCTAAAATATAATATAATTTCTGTTAAATCACTCACCATCTCAATTGACTGAGACAGGATATGACAATAGAATTGACACGAGACATTGTTCTGACTGACACCTTCAAACTGCTGGATCGTATTCTGACTGGCTAAAAGAAGGAAGTGTCTTATATCTGCCTGGAACAAGGACATTTTAACTTGTGTAGGAGATCCCTCTGTCCTACAACCTCCAAATGGTAAACCATTATCTCCTCAGGAGATCTTAATCCTCCAGATTTAGTTAAAACTACAGTCTTGTCTTGTGTTTTTTCCCCTAGCGTTCATTTGCATCTGCTTGTTGCTGCTGGGGATAAACTTCCCATGCAAAGCTAATTGCATTAGCTGCGGCTATTTTGGTATGTGTGTGGTGAAATGTTAGCACACATAAGCAGCATCTGCTTTGTTGTCAACCAAGGCAGGCCACGACTACTGTAGTCATTTGAGTGTTGAGATTATCAGTTCATGTATATAGCAAAGCCCTACCTATCTGTTCCCTGGCACTTCCCTGTCTTTTGATCTGGCCCCCAGGAATCTTCTTATGCAGTGAGCAGACACCCAACCACTGAAACTTGTTAATCATCAAAAAGAAAGGTGAAACGGGGAAACCATTAAAATGCAACCTAGCTGACAGGGGTTGCAAAACTAGGTGGCAGTCACATTGGTGGGCTAAGGCTTTGTGTTGGCTAATTGTGTATGTCACAAAGAGATGAAGAACTTATCTGTCTGCTCCTGGGTTACATTCTTAGTTTGCGTTTACAGTGAACCGTTGCGCTTGCTGTGTGGATTCAGGAGGAAGTTCCAGTTCCAGTGATTCCGGTTCCAAATCAATTCGACATGTTATAAATCAATTAGCTTAATGGAAGTGTGTTCTTCTCTGTTTTAGGCGTGGATGCTAGTTCATGCAGTAGCAGTATGCATTTTGTGCTTTTTGACATTTTGACAAAACACCTTGGTGAATGAAGATATTCGAAACAGGACAGGAAGTGGATCAGTACAACTGAGGTCAGTAGCAGAAATTCATTGTCCTTTAGAATGTTCTGTAAGAGGAGAGCTTACAGATTGCAAGCAAAGTGAAGTTATGTCCATTCTACCATAAGTTCAGCAAACCTCCTTCAGCAGGTTTTCCTCTAAATTTGGACTAATTAACTAATGTCAGCCAAAGTGTGTCTGGTAATGTTAAATTTTATATTTGTATAGGGAAAGAATGGAGACCTTACTATAATATTACACTGTTAAACAGTATCCTTTGCACGTACACCAATCAGCCATAACATTATGACCACCTACCTAATATTGTGTAGGTCTCCCTTTTGCCACCAAAACAGCCCTGACCCATGGAGGCATGGACTCCACTAGACCTCTGAAGGTGTGCTATGGTATCTGGCACCAAGACGTTAGCAGCAGATCCTTTAAGTCCTGACACCTTTCTATCAGAACCAGCATTCACTTTTTCAGCAATTTGAGCTACAGTTTGCATTTTTTTCTACTTTGGAACCGGCGGACGAGACATTTCAAGCAGCTGTTGCTGCCCTGTTGGGAGCAAAGTGCCAGCACCAGCAAAGTGTTCTTCTCAGCCGTTTTCAGTTTCATCAGCATGCTTAGCAGCCGGGTGAGTCAGTTGTACAGTTCATATCGGCACTGCAAGAGCTAGTACAGCACTGCAAATTTGGAGCACTGCAGGATGAATTAATCCGGGATCAGTTAGTTGAAAAGACGTCTTGTGCTCTACCTCGGGAGTGCCTGTTATTAGAATCTGACGACTTATCGTTGGGGAAAGCCGTGGATATCGGGAAGCAAGTGGAAGCTGCGTTAGCGGCTGCTAGTAAACTAGCTGGCTCCTCAACTCCGCTTTCAGTTAATATACCAGCACCTGTACAAAACGTGCAAAATACTTCTCCATCACGTCCCAAGAGGTGCACTAATTGTGGGTCACTCAGGCATCCCACTCGTTCCCCTGAGTGCCCAGCAAATGGCCAGCGCTGTAGGAAATGCCAAAGACTGAACCACTTTGCCTGGTGGTGCCGCTCAACGCCCACCTCACCAGCTACTACTTCCGACGCTGCAACTTCATCACCAGTAGCAATCAACTCAGTGTCCCAGCCAGCCAGCCCCTTTAAAACCTGTGGTTGCTATGTGAATTACATTTTGATTCCAGTGCTGGTTGATACTGGCACCAAGGCCTCTCTCATAATAAAGACAACTTATGATGATAGTTTCTTTTCACACATTCCCCTACAGCAGACTTCAGTTACTCTCTCTGGTTATGGCCACAACCCCATTGCTGTGCTTGGGCACTGTTTGCCTTTCCGTGCAGTACAAAAACCACGCCCTTGCCCCTTCCATTTTCTACATCACTGTGACTGGTGCCAATTTGATGGGGCTGGACTTATTCCAACGCCCACACTTCCGGCTGGCTGATTCCAGTGGAGCAGACGTTGTGCATGTAACAACCACCTGGCACCACACTTTCCCTGCATTGTTTACAGGCTTGGGGTGCATCACGGACTTTGTACACCAGCCCTCAGTCAACGCGGCTGTCACCCCGGTCATCCCGGTCATCCAACCCCTCATTCATCCAATCTCTCCGAGACCAGGTCACGGCGGAACTACAGCGCCTCCTCAACTCGGACATCATCGAATCCATCAATGCCTCCGCTTGGATTTCGAACCTAGTCATCACTCGCAAAAAATCTGGAGAACTGCGTCTTTGTGTGGATCTCTGGGCAGTCAACAAAGCCATCATTCCCGATAAATACCCCCTGCCCACCGCTGAAGAACTCACCACGCATTTCCATGGC
>JAOVYW010006689.1:28193-39864 GCA_025775045.1 Hiodon tergisus
ACACACACACACACACACACACACAGGGACGCCAGTAGTGCTAGTGTAATCAGACCGTTTCCAGGAACAGTCCTCTGGGGCTAGCACAGCTGTCGTTTGCTTCAGGTGATGCTTACTTTGGGCGAGACCTCCAAAAGACTCCTCATGCACGTCTTCCCAAGGTCAGTTTACAGGCAGACCTGCATCCGCAGCACAAGTTTTAAGTGGCAGGCTTCCTTTGATGGGTCACATAGCAGGAAATATTGCCCTAAAAAACATGTCGTTTAATGAATGTTGAGGCGTGCCTTACTAAGGCCCAGCCAGGCTGTCCCAGATGAATTAATGACTATTATTTGTTTTTGCCCACTTATTTTGTCCCCTACCTCCAGGAGCTTCACAACCCTGTTTGATGAGGGATAAGACTGCAGGTGGAGTCTCTCAAAGGGCAGGGTTAGTGACACATTATTTGTCAACCAAATGCCCCAGGATCAATGAAAGTGCTTTATTACTACTGAAATGAGATTGGAAAGCGTACATCAGTGGTGTAAGCAATGCTCCTAAGCTCCAACCTTAAACTCTCCTACCCCGTTGTAGAACATTTCTATTTTTCATTTCAGGTATTTCAGAATATAATTATTTTCGGTTCTATAGTGGCATTCAATTCCTTCTAATTAGATTCCGAAATGTAATAATTGGTATCTTTTTATGTTTAATTTTCATATTCATTGTTCCGCCGACGGTATTGCTGTACTACGAGTCTGCCGGTAGTTTATTAGATCTGCGAACCTCATTGAACCGAATATAATGACTTCCTCACACAGGCGAGTCTGAAAATAAAGGAAATTCACCGATCGGTTAGATCTGGTGAATTAAAATGGTGTTTTCAGGCGTAACCAGACTTATCCAGATCACCTATGCCAACTATCACATGGCTCATGCAAACTAAAGGACCTCCATCCATCAACCCACAAGGGGTTGGTCACGCTGGCACCTTTGTTAGGCTGAATCTCTCTGGTGGTGAGGACATCCCGGTGTGTGTGGTCCCTGCATGGCTGAATTAATATTAAAGACGGGAAAGATTGCGTGGATAAGAATTTGGCCTCAGTTGGAACGTTTCACTAATGTTATGATGCCTTGTGGGCCCACGTTCCAGTCATTTGTAAATGTTAAACGGCAGTCATATAAAAGATAAGGAAGAAATAGCAACTATTACTTTTATTGTCCTGCATGTAATGTGGGGGAATTGTAGTTTGCGGTCGGACTATTTCTTCCCAGAAAAGTCCAATAAAAAAAACTTTAACGCTGCGTTGTCTCCGCGTGGGCCGGAGCTATTGGCATGGCGGCTGATTTTGGGAGTAAATTATGACCTCGTCCCGTTAAGTCCAAGGGGATTGGCGGAATGAAGGAATTGTTCCTCAGTTTTATAGCGAGAGGAAATTCCTCCCATGCCATCCTGCGACAGACCGGACCCCTTCTGCTCTCCGACATTCACCCAGGGGGAACTGCATAGATCAGAGATGCCGGGAGGCTTGTCAATTGAAGAGGGTAACAAACAGGCCAGCACGATGCGAGGGGTGGGGGGGTGGAGGAGACGGAAGGCGACAGGAAGCCAGTCCACCCAAAATTACAAAACGAGTGTGTGGCAAATCGCTCCTAAAGGTAATTAATGACACTCTTACACCTAATTAAAAGATCTTAGGTTTCTCGGCACGAGGCTGCCACAGCTGCCGGCTGGCTCTCACTGAGAAGGAGAAGACATAAATTCTGAGACTATATCGTGAAAGGCACCTGGCTCTGCCCACACCTGTCACAGCAGGACCATTTTTCATCCTGTCAGTGAATTAACATTCTCAGGGGCTAACAAAGGCAGATTTCTCATCTCTCAATGCGTTCCCTGGTGGCAAAGGAGTGGTAGTTTGTATCCATTTTTCGATACTAAATATATCATATTGTTGTTTGGTTCACTGATGCAGACACCTGCCTCCTGCACTAAAACGTTGCGCTCCAGATCTAAAAGATTTCCCCCGGGCTCCACATTCAAGTATTGGCTTGTAACTATAGCTTAATATCATGTCGAGATCTCCTGGGGAAGATGCAGCCTGTCAAGCTATAGCAGTGCTGAACCTTTAGCCAGCACAAAAAGATAAAAATAAATAAAAAGCTGCTTACAATATAAAAAAAGATAAAAAATAAATAAAAAAATCAGCTCAGACGTCCTTCATTCAGCTTGAAGAGCAAGCAGAAAAGTTTAATAAAAATTTTTTTTAAAAAGGCTAGCAAGTCGTTTGTAAAAATAAGGACGAAAAGCATGAATTTTCCATTCACAGTTAACGTTTACCGATCGTGACCGAGCAGCGGTGCGAAAAGGCTGCCCCCCCCCCCCCCATAAAGGTATCCGCCGGCAGAACTGCACCAAAAAAACCCGAAACAAAAGGGGCGAGCTACCTGTCGTCCGACAACGCACACTTCCTCATAGTGCTGGGACTGAACTTCTGCAGTTGCCACAGATTGACAGCATTAATAATAAAGCTAATTAGTGTTGCCTGTGGCATGGAAACCGGCCTTGTTGTCACCGGTATGGCAGCTGACCACTAATTACGACCAGATAGAGCATTCATTATTCGTGTGTGTGCTTTGCCAGAAATTATAACACAACTTTGATAGTTTCAGGGGGGAAATAATGATGGCACTGTGATTCAGATATACATTTTTTTTTTAATTATGATAAAGCCACTGAAATCCTTACAGCCTATGTACGATATGATATAGTATATTACATATGGCAACAATCATGACCTAGAACAAAGCATCAGAAAGTCCTGTATTGCAGCACGGGATACAAATGGCACGGACATATAAAATTGACCAGTGTTTCATCAAAGTTTTTTTTACGGTTCAAAAACTACATCAAGTCTGCCAACCAGTCTACGGCATTGAGTCACAGCAAGCAGTACTTCCCCCCGCTGCCCTAAAACTAAAACTGCAGCTTAAATGAGGGATGTGATCGAGGAGGCCTTCTACAGATGCCTGAATAGATATGGGTTTATATAGATCTAGATGACATTCTCTCAAATCTGCTGGCTGGCTCACAAGTCCTTTCAGCTTGCTCACCTGCTGAGTTGGTGAGTTGGTGCTGGTATTGCTTTAATGAGTGTCAGTCCTGACAGCAGTTCCCCTGACTTCCCATTTCCCATGATACCTTGGTGTTGCCAAACATGGCAGCAACGTGGAGCAGGATCCCGGTGGTTGGCCTGGGACTGGACGTAAATCCAGTGCAATGTATTCGAAACCATTTCAGTGGGTCACCGCAAATAAGCTACCAGCTGTGTCCTTTAGAGGAAAGGGTCTGTCAAGCCTTGAGAATATAAACAACCTAATGTGACGTACAAACACATAATGTGTGTTTTTGGGGGGGGTGTGTGCTTTATTAAAAAAAATTTCAAGGGAGAAACTTGCATTCAAGAACACTTGCATAGGACGAGGCGCGTAAAAACTGCTGTGAGAGAATGGCATAGCTTTCCAGAAGTAACAAGGCATGATTTCACAGCTGGATTTACAGCAATGGAATCGGAGAGCAGGCGGTGACGGGGGGCGGGAGGGTGGGGTTTCAACTTGTCATCTATATACACCATGATGATATGACGAATTGTCAGAGTGTAGTCCTCGATCATTGGCACTGTCTGGCACAGCCGCTCTTCATCACTGTAACAGCCTTGTGAGACAATAAGATGTGAGCCCGGCAAGGCGGAATGGGACCTCAAGGTACCTCGGGCGGAATGCACAAGGCTGTGTTTACCCTTATTCTAAAGCGATCCAAAACAAACGTGCAGGTGGGGGAGAGGCGGAAAATCTTGGTATTGTCAGAGTCTAATTATATCTGGTCCTTATTAATAGTCGTAGCAGATTTAAATGCGCTGTTCTTCATGTGTAGAGGCATGCAGTACAATAAGGATATGGTTACACAGTACAATTGTGTAACAAGAGGCAGTATAATGACATCATCAAAAATGGCATTGCTTAAACTTGTTCTCAACATTGATATAAGGGGTCTAAATGGAACAACGGTGTCCCCGCTTGAACACTTTTCCATATAGGAAAAAAAACGGCTTCATATCCAATAGGTTGCAATGAAAAATCCATAACATGCTTAATCATGTCTTAAACACGAGATCGCATTTGAGAAAAATGTTTGTTGGACTGACTGATACTCAGCCTGGCTGTATTTCGGCTGCATGCTTATTGCTTGGATTCCATTACGGAAACGCTGGTACCATTTTAATAGGAATCCTAATGGCACAAGTTTCTCTTCAGCTGTGTCTCGAACGATAACGTGCCGTGGCTGGCTTTCTGATCTCCTGCAAGTAGTCAGCTTTCCCAGTTCACTTGCAGCAGCTGCAGAACCCACTAGGCGGCTATCTCAGGCCCAATAAACGGGTTGATGTGTTTTTGATTTAACATATGATTGGAAGGGTAACCATATATATATATATTTCAAACATAAAATAAGAAAACCTTTTCTCATACCTGTGCATAGATTCATAAACGTATCCTGTTTTTCTTCGCATTGTACTTCTATTCTTCTATTCTATTGCATATGCATGGACTCTATGAACATGGGAAGTTTCTCATGTGGATTTATTAAGTTTGATTAGTATGCTTGCTCCATCCTGAGGTACTCATTTTCTGTCAGGTTTGAAAGCTATGTAGCTGCCCTGTTGTCACTAATTAACCCCACCCAACATTTTCACACAAGAAATGGAGATAATTGCCGAACTATACATGCGTTCTACCCAGCGGAGGAGCTAGGGACCGGACGCCTGGTTGGTAGAGTTTGGTCAGGGCCAACTCGCCGCTCCCCGGGTATCCTCGACGTCCGATTGGGCCATGCTCGGTAAAGGTCAGCCCGCGTTCTGCCACTTCAATGCCATGGAAAGGTTTACGAGGCCTGGGGAAAGGTTTTACTACTGCGGCATTTTGCTACCGTGCATTTTTTATTTATGAAAGTGCAGCGGATAAGGAGTCCCGGACCCTAACGCCCTTGGTAACAGAAACGGATAATGACGAAACGCGAGTCGCTAGGAACGGTGGTCCGGGAGGCTTTTAAGAGCCGTCAGAAACATTTAATGTAAATGCAAATCAGATTATGGCCCTTTTTAAAGCCGTCAGTTATTACAAACCTGGGGTCGTAGAACAGCATGGTCGCTCTTCTCATTCAAGGAATAACAACCCAAAAAAAAAAAGACAAATGATGGCTGCAGAGTGGTTTGACAGAACGTGTTACGGAGCAAAAAGGAGCCGCAAAGGAATAAGGGCCAACCTCTGCATATTGATGACACCGATCTGAGCCCACATTTGACTGAACAGCCTTGCAATTGGATGGGGCAGGCAACTTGTCATGTTAGTCAATAAATCAATTAGCCCGGCTCAGCACAGGCCTGTGTTTTGCAGTCCCGATAACTTAAGGACAGGTGGGATCCGGGCGGACATCAATCAGCACATTTAGAACGTCGGAGCATATCTCGCACGGTGGCAGAAATTCAGGATGCTAATTAACCCCGGAACTGGTTGGCATTCATTAATATGGTACGTTTTCCAGCAAATGGCCGTAGACATTCTTTTTAAACCTGTGGTTGAAAGTCCGTTCATTTAAACTGTGTTTTATAAACTTATGTTCTGTGAAGTAACAAAATTACTAAGTGATCTTTGGTTGGGAATACGCTATACCTGCCCTGACTGCCAAACACGCTGAAATAAAATTAGATTTAAAAACCGCAAGATGCAGTCCATCTGGATAATCTTGTATGCATTTCAAAATAATGGGGGGGTGGAGTCAAGTACCTAGTTTGTAAATAAAAGAATTGTAAACGTGTCGTATTCATTTAAAATCTAATCACAAATGTTTCCTCTATGAAAGACATCTTGAAATCGATATGTTTCTAAAGCAGGATGAAAGGGGTCAAATTGTAGGTGCGTCAGTTATTACATTGATCGTTCACATGATTGTTGCATTTGTCAAAGAGAACTCTGAAAACCTTCACGGCATGCACCCAAAACTGGGAAAACTGACAGGAACAGTGGTCACAAGTCAAACTTCACCGACAAACGGGGCTTCACGGACACCGAAGAGGATAGGTCCTAAAAACCACAAAACAAAAATTGCCTCCAATACCCAGTCTCAACAACAACACAACACAACACTTTCCATAGCATCCCGCCAAAACATAACTGAACCTTAATTTGAAGTTCGGGAACGTACAGTGCGGAGTACGTTTCTACCGCCGTCTCTCAAAGGGCCCAAGATCCCACTAGAAACTTGTCTGACGGTATTCTAAGGCGGATTGAAACAGTCCTGAAAGAAAACGACATTCCGACACCTTATTGGTCAATAAATAATCATGTATGTATTGTTTTTCTATTATTTTGTCTACCCACCGTATCTTATATTTATCAATTAAGTTAACACGGTGGGGGAGAAGTTCAGACCAGATCACTTTGTTCATTTTAAAACCAAACCGTGTGTTAAAAGTTTTATTAAATATTTCTAAGAGCAGACTCTATCCATATCATTATACACTGCATGAACAGTGCAGGGTAGACTTGTGGAGATGATTAAAAAAAGAAGATTAATTCATGGGATGCATGAAGGTCAGTTCTAGTACGGTCAGCCTCTAGGTGAATTCTCAGATTCATTGCCTATGGAAATACTTGGCACCTTTACTTTTGATCTTTGGGGATGTAATAAAATAGAGAACAGGTTTTCTAGGGTGGAAAAGACGAGGGTTGGAATGCAAATTTAATCACTCTATTTTTCCACAGTAATTCCCAACTCTAAACCTGACTACCAATAATAAGGCTAGGATTCCAAAATTGTTAGGATTCACTTTTTTTTAGAGCACAACTCATTCAACAGTATGTAGAACAATGTTTTTCGCCACATTTAGATTAAACAAATTACATATTAAAGCATAAACGGAAAATACTGACAAAAATAAAACCAATCAATCAATTAAATGTCCAAAATGGTGGTTTAATTATGTCCTAATTTAGCTTACCTCACCCTACTGGCTTACGTACTAATGTTGGCTCTGGGTATCAGCC
Source organism: Hiodon tergisus (assembly GCA_025775045.1). NCBI lineage: Eukaryota > Metazoa > Chordata > Actinopteri > Hiodontiformes > Hiodontidae > Hiodon > Hiodon tergisus. The sequence goes on from JAOVYW010006689.1 coordinate 35,271, forward strand.
TAATTGCCTCTCGGCACTTCAGCCTAACCCTGGCTCTATGGGGATCGACCCAATCGACCATCGGCCAACCATCATCATCATCTGAGGACTGATGCTTCGATCCACCGGTGTGCAGAGCAGCAAAACCACCTTAATGGTTATCTACTGACCAAGTTTTAAAATACCACTTGTTACTGGACAGCGCACCAGAATCTCCCGAATCGGTTAGTTTGGCGTTTGCGGTGACCCGCTCCAGTTTTGTCGGTGAATGCTAACCACTAATTGCTGCTTTTTAAAAACGCTTTCCTGAACCTAAATGTTGTAAAGCTATAGTCAAAAACATAAATCAGCTATTTGTTTTTTCAACTAGGGTTTTTACTTTGTTTTCTGTTTTAACGCAGGTGAATCAACTTGAAATGTTAATGCCTCAACTGGCAAATGTATTGCTGTGTTATTATAAAACCCCATCAACCCACAGTGAGGTCTAGCCCAATGAAGTCACACGTCTCCCTACCCTACACTGTTAAATTATACAATGCATCTTCATGCATAAAACTTCTAGGCTTCCATTGGATCTAAGTGTTGGAGGGCAGGCAGATGGAACTGGGAGAGATGGGGAAGGACTGTACATTGTTCCATATATGCACAGATTAGACCCTTAGACTAACCCTAACACACCATACCACATTTTCTTTTTCTGAATTTGGTTCACCAACACTTCACGTGTTGCTCTTCCTGCTGAAGAAAACTACCCCTCTTGTGGGATATCAACTCCTTCAATGAGTGTGTACCAAGGACTTTAAAATATCGTCTTTTTTAAAATTATTACTGAGAACACCTATATGAGTTGTTGGATCCACGTGTACAACATTTGAGCAGGTTTGGCATATTGAATTCATGAAAACTTTTCCTTAAACCTATGAATTAAACAGCAAGTCAGTCATAAAGAATTAAAAATGCTATAATATTTCATTTTTAGTTTAAGTGGAAAGAACCATTAAATATGCAACACTATAGGTTTAAAAATACTGCAAAACTGCTCCGTTCAGTAAAATTCAGCATTGTGAATGTCCCAGTGCTCTGGCTATTCTTGATAAATACATGTATACAAACAAAATTTGAAAATATTAAATGTCTACTTCATATGTTTTTATATTTAAAATCTGCTTCATATCCCAAATAACTAAATGCAGACAGCTCAAGGTTTGAGAATAAATTTTTAAATGTCATAAATATTATTTTGGGAGGGGACTAAAACAACTTGCATTTTGCAAAAACATCATTATAATTTAATGTTGGTTAGTCACAAAGAGAAAATACCAAATCAAAGCCCTCTCACACAGGCAATACTGAAATCTGAAAACCACTCTGATATATATATATATATATTTTTTTTACTGCGATGTATTAATCGCACAAATGAAAATGGACAATAAATCCATTTTTGAATTAGACTAAACCCCTGGTCTGTCATAATGACACTCTTAAACTTGTTGGTAACTTTTCTTTTTAAGGATATAGTCCCACATAAAGAGCAGAGAAGGCACAAACTAAATAAAACTAGATGAAGGTAAATAGTTGAATTGCCAATTAGGCTTTTTTTCACCAAACGAATGGAATTGGTGGAATTAGTACATGTATAATCACAAATGAATAAGAGCCACCCACTACTGTTTTCTTCGACCTTCTGTGCGATACTAGATTTTGGTTCCAGATGACTGTATGTAATTTGAATGATTGGGCAGATAATCGATTGTTTTTACGTTCAGCTTTTACATTTTTCCGAACTAATTTGCAAGTATGTCTCCTTTGAAAAAGGAATTGGTTTGTCATGTTCAACTTCATAAAAAGAAAAAAAAATATTTTTCCCCCCTTAGTTATGAAATGCCCCTTAAACAAATTAGTTACAGATTATTAATAATGGTTTTAATTATACAACGGAAAAGAACAATCCACTAATTAAACGCAATGGAACTATCAGCATTGGTAATTTGTTTAAGCGAAACATATTAATTAAAATAAGCCCCTTTTTTTTAAACCTTTTATAAGCACATGGTCGCAGTCAGTCTTGCAACACTATGATGTAAATCACATTATCTGAATTGGATCCCATTTTCCAGATGTGCACTGTAACAAACAATTTACAGAGTGGAACGCACTTATCTTTTTTTTGCGTATGGAATGCACCCATGTATGGAGTGATTCTGATTTTAAGTCCCTCCCTCGTGGTTGTACCCTTGAGCAAAGCAAGGCACCTGAACAGAATTCCCTAGGTAAAGACACCCAGCTGAATAAGTGGGCATATTTGTGTAAATTTGGCAGATGTGAAAGTCTGCTAAGCCACTATGATCACTATCTATTGTAGTGTTTAAATGATCAAATTCAAATGGATCTAGAGTATTTAATAATTGTATGGCACGGACCCTGCTGCAGGACTACAGGCTACAAACAAATAAAGAATACAATACGCACAACTCTGGGAATGTTTTTTTAACCAATAAACGAGAAGTAATGGTTCGCGGACAGGGCTGGGCAACTCCATCAGTACCAACTGCGCATTTTTGATTCATTGCAAACCATTCTTGTATTTTATTTGGACAGCTGAGTTAAACAAATGGGCCCCTGCTGGATTCTGACGTCTTTTGGATTTCTTTAAGTTCAATTCATTTAAAACGGTCACTTAAAAAGCGGTGTCGTGCTTGATTTCATATTGGATTGTGTTAATCCTGTGGGAGAAAAGAACCAGGTTAACACAGAACAAGAGCAGTGAGGCAGAACTTCCATAGACTAGGGGGCTGCTCACTAATGGACTTGAACTTTGACCTGCAGCTGTTCACACGTAAGTATTAATAAAATTACTTCGGTAATAATTGTGTTTTGCCACCTTTTTAATTCGCTGAATAATTTAGCATCAGGCATAATTTCGCAAAATCACGCAAATGTGAGTGAACCTGTGTCATTTATTGTTTTGATTACCAGCATGTGTAATAAATGGGGGCAGAATGGTGTGCTTTTTTTAACCAATAATTATAGCTTATTATACATAATTAGCCTTTTTTATTTTGGTCGGCCCATGTCTTGGACCAGCACTCCTGTTAAAAACGCACGTTACCTAGACAGCCCGGATTAGCCACGTGTTGCACTACTGGCTGACAGTTCTTAAGAGATTCTTTTCTCTGGCTGGGTTCAACAAAACCATTTTTAACTGCGGCTTTCTCTTGTGCACTAATGTTCCTCCTCAAAGGAACCGTTTCATCCAGAGAATTTACTTACTACATTAGATGACGCTTCGGCTAGGACCAAAACCAAACTTGTCCGTGCTGCTACTTTTCCTCTCATCAAAGAAAGAAAGCCATTTAATGTAGTTAAGTAAAGTGCGATTAGCGGCTTGCCAAAGTTTTGATTTGGTCACAGCCTGAGGTCCTGTCAGTCCAATTATCTGGTTGGTAGATTTATTTCTTTACAGTTCACAGGTGGTAAAATAAATGGCTTTTTTTGGATAACATGTCAGGTATCTACTGTCAAGTGTCGGTTTCATCATAAAAACATTGTTGCTTATAACAGAGACATAGCCGTGACAATAAAAGAATATTATAACGTAACATAAAATGCACAATTAAAAAGCACGCACTGCATTTACTGAATTAGTTCAAAAAGCTCTGGGGGAAGAGGGGAAACTGAAAACCGTTTCTTTCTTTTGACCAAAGAAAACGGAGATGTTGAAGAATACCTCTTATGGTGGCAAACGTAGTTTATTACCCAACATTATGAAGTAATTACAAACAAGTTAGAATGAGCGCTTTTGGTACAGGTACTGAAGTAATTTCCTCTTCATGGTTTTTCTTAATCATTATTCACGTCCATGTGAATCCCTGTATAGTCGCTAAATCCATCTCAAGTATGTTTTGTAATCCTGACCGAGGAAAGGGTTCTTTTCAAATTTAAATAGTTAGCATGGAGGATATGGCCAAATAAATTCATGTTTTCATACCCATAGTTTGACGCAGCTCCTTTTAGGGTTGAGAATGACTTTTCGAAGACCACAGATTTCTTCTGTCATGTCATCCCTGGGGAGAGGGAGAAAATGAATCAGCAGACGGATGAGGTTCCTCTGGGACAGAGAAGAAAAATATGTATAAATGAATGTTACCCAACATGGCTTCACCACCATGTTGTGCCTCTTTGCCCACGCAACAGAAGCCTCTCCACAAATTTTCCCCAGCGCGTATGAGAAGCGTCGTTGGTCTGGCGAACCTTGCCCAACGTATATGAGAAGCGTAGTATTTCTGGCGAACCTTACCCAACAAATGAGAAGCGTCGCTGTTCTGGCGAACCCTATCAGTTTGGGTTTTCGGAAACAAAAACAAAATGGTTTTTTTTTTATCCCATTTGGCATTCCAAATGACTGTCCCAAAAGAAAATGTGAGCCTTGGTTGTTTCTACCTGGGCTGCTGTTGCAACGATACCAACCATGTGAAGCACAGAAATCGCAAACTTTAAACAACCGTGAAATAACATTTAATTCAGTGCTTCTTATATTCAATTCAGGTTTACAATGTTTTAATTGTATAGTGTAGTATCGCAGTGTCTGCGGAATTGAATTGAATTGAATTGA
>JAOVYW010006690.1:0-11342 GCA_025775045.1 Hiodon tergisus
TTTTCTGTATGTAAAGCGTCTTTGTGACATGGCAACATGTGAAAAGCGCTGTATAAAAATAAAATTGATTGATTGATATTATACATACATGTATTGTGTTCAGAAAGGCGGCCATCACATTTAACCATGATAAAAAGTTAATATTTGATCTGACAGCAACTTCTTCCAACGTTGAACCTTACCTGTGTGATTTTTAATCCGGTATTTACTTGTACAAGTGTTTAAATAAATAAAAAGTAATAATAAATGAAGGAACAAATTAATGACATTGCTCCACGGGAAAAGTTGTAAATAGTTTCCCTGGATTAAAGCAAAAGAAACAGCCTGGAAAAAAGTTTTTTTTTTTTTTTCCTCAATTCCCTCCACTAGTTTCTACGCCTAAAACAAAGGCAAGTACAACAAGTTCACCGGGAATAAAACAACATAAAAATTTAGATTTGGTACCAGAATGAATTAAACTCTGATACAAAAGGTAGCTATTTCATATTTTACATAAGTGCGAGCGATAGTGTTTGGTCTTGCCCCAAGTCAAAGAATATATATTTTAATAGCAAAATAGCAATCTTAAAAAGATTTGTTTGTTTATTGGGTTCTGAGAAAGAACGTTATTTTCCCCTCTAGAACGTGATCAGGGAGATCTGCATTTATCAGAGTTCCGGCACCACTGATTCATTTTGCAGCTCTGAGAACACGTGTCAGTATTCCATGCAAGGTCATACGCTCAAAGCTATTGCTTGATTGAAATCATTAAAATCCATAGTCACTTTAATTTAATTTGAAAACGAACCCTTGCACTTTGCTCAGTTCCTCAAAAACACATTGTCTGCATATAAACCCAGTCAAATCTTTAACCTTATGGATGATTTGTTGTTATTTTCTCCGAAGATTTTTCTCGTTGGGGTAACATAGGTTAAAGTAATCAGAAAAGCCTTCAGAGCAGCCCAGAAGGTGTTAAATGAATCATAGGCTACAGCTGGGTGCTACTGTAATGTGTTGTTTGAGAAGGTCACATTTGACATGAAGGGTGTTTTAGTTGTAAACCCTTTTTTTTTTTTTTATAAACTGCTTTGAATAATAAATAAAAATACACTCCTAAGGGAAGATCAATCTTTATTCATCTGATGGGGATACATCAATTTTCCTTTTAATTCTTTTTTTTTTGTCATTTGTAGTCAGGAATTAATTAGCCTCTACATGATCCCGGTAGAAATAAATTCCAAAGTATCATCATCGGATGATTACAAAGCTGCAAAACGAATGAATATTTATGGGTTAAAAATTAAAGAGCGGGATATTGTCCATTGATATTAATAATCACAGAAACTGAAGTCGTAAATATTACCAAATTTCCATCATTGATTAGTGAAGCAACCGGATAAAATGCTTTACTATTACAGAACAATAATACAGTTGTAATCATTACCAACAAAATACATTTCTCATCCTTTCCTGCAAACTTTTTATTTATTTATTTTACATTAGATTTACAATCTTTATGTATAGGAAATATGTATATGGCAATAATAAAAACTAACAATCTGAAAATTCAGAACTGACAAAATGCATTCATTTATGGTTGTAATTTGCCCTACATCACATGGATACTTCCAGCAGGGTGATGTGGATTGTCACAAAGCACGTATTTTCTCAAAGCTTCCTGGAACATGACAGTGAGTTCAGTTTACTAGAGTAGCCAGCGCAGTCCCCAGACCTCAACCCAACAGAGCATCTTTAGGAATCATGTGGAACAAACTGTTTCCAGCATGAATCTACTGCCGTCCAATCTGCAGAAACTGTGTGATGGCATCATCCCAAAAGTAAGCCCCTTTAGGAAGGCAAATTAACTCCATGTCCCTTCGTAGTCTATGTTAAATCGCTATAATAATCTACGCTTACATTTCTGTGTGTCATTGTGATGACTGCGTTAGCTACGTTGGCAAATCTCGGCAGTGTTGCACATGCTAGCCACAAAGTTATAATGGATAACTGTGGTATTCTGATTGCAAATTTAGCCTCGTCACACATGCACAATACACACCTATGAGCTTGCATGTAAATGCCTAACCTCTTAGCAGAAGACTTGACAGAACCAGATGGTGAGATACGTGACTCAAGAGACGCTTCTTTAGATGGGTCCTCCACTCCAGCTTCTTCTGAGTACATTTTACAACCTGTTCGTGGCAAGCAGCTGTCCTTTTTAAAGTGTTTTGCATACATAAAAAAGGGAGGAAACACGAACTCCAGTTTCTCCGAATGTTACGGCAGATGCCTTCCCAGTTCGCACCTCGGTTCACATGTTGTATTGCGTTGTTGTCCTCTCCGCAGTATGAAACATCCTTCACACCTCACCCTCCGCGGTGCAACTTCGCCGCCATTGCATTTTTTCCGCTCCTGTTTGACCTGTGCAGAGACTGACCCAGTCTGTCTAGGACTTAATCACTGGATAGTATTTGGCATTGTTCACGGTATTATATACTTTCAAAGTTACAAACCACTTCAGCAATAATTCAGTTACATCATCCACCCTTCTGGAAAATCACATATAATTTAACATGCGTAGTTCGGGGTGATCTAAATTGCTTATTGACCCTTTGTACTGCTTGTACTATTTGTAGGGGAAGTGTACATTTGTAAGCAATTAAATGCATGCTGGATAAGGGCAGGCATGTAGTAAAATAATATATCTAACTTACCAATCGATGAGTGCTAAGATAAGTTATTCAATATCAATCTTATTCAGTATCAATATATGTAAATGTCAGTAAGCACTTAGAATTCCTGATATATTTTGTTTCAAATAGATCAACTCCCAGTACATATTTCCAGGCTCTTGGCATACCAGCTTGGCTTGCCAACAATTGTTTAATGCTTGTAATCCTTGGAAGAAAAATTACTTGTATCATAACCTCTTCAGGTCTCCATTGTTTGACTGGGAATGTAGTTGAAAATATAGCTGTATTAATTAAACACCAAAATGGTTTTAAATGCCTACTTAAATGCACTATTAACCAGGCAAATGATGCATTGACTATGGTATACACAATATTTGGCTTAATGACTAATTTCCTCTTTATATTGAAACCTCATTTTTAATGTTGTGAAATGAAAAACTGATTTCTTTTAGATACTCAAATGTGCAATTTCTTCACATGATTGTTATTAGTAGCCTAGCAGCCACTTTTATGCAAAGAAATGTATAACTTCGACATTCATCCATTTGTACAGCTGGATATTTACTGAAGCAATTTAGGGTAAGCACAAGGATGCAACAGTTGGATCGACTCCACTTTTCCGTCACAAGCAGGTCACCTTAACAGCTACACTATCTGCCAATTACAAAAAAACCACGAAAGCAACTGAAAGCATCATTCCGCATTTATTTTATCATGATCTTCTTCCGGTTACACTATTTTTGTTTTTTATTTTTTAAAACAAATTTAAACCTCTTAAATAACTGGAAACAATTGCACTATAAATTTAAACATTACAGATTAACAATTATAATATTAAGTGGGAGAAGAATAATCAATGCTACTTTTCTTATTGTGATGGGTCAAATAGTATTTGTACAAAAGCCGTATTAGGATGAAAGACGTTTGTAATCACACAACATGTAAAAAATCACTGGACATTAAAACAAGAAAAATAAAAACAAAGAACTATTAACTTATTCTTGGCCCAAAAACTAGGATACGGTTTACATTCATCCCGTAAAGGGGAGAACATCAGCTGTACCTGTGTGTGTGTGTCAGTGTGTGTGTGTGTGTGTATGTGTGTGTGTCAGTGTGTGTGTGTGTGTGTGTATTTGTGAATATATGTGTGTGTGTGTGTGTGTGTGTGTGTGCTTTTGCATGTGTGAGGGCTGTCCGTGTTCTGGCAAGCCACTAACTGCCCCGTTGCCCTGCAGGCAGGAGAGAGGAGGTAAGCGAGAAATGGCAAAAGAGAGTTCACGACCATCTTTCCCAGGTTCCAGGCCATTGTGTTTTTTGTGATTACTTTTTTTTTTTTACCAAAGTATTCTCAGCCTATCGGGGATGCTCATCGGCCCAGATGCAGGAGTTTATTATTGTTGCGTTTTATGTTGTGTCTGATGTTGTATCTGTTTTTTATGAGTCTTTTGGCCCTCATCTTAGCTGCCTTTCCCAATTGTTCTCCAGCGGGGAGGGTCGCGGAAGACCAGCAGATTGGTTTCTGGGCTGTGTGCTGGTTTTGCTGCTGTGTAGTGTGAGGATGCATTGTTACCATTTTGTATACATCTTTTGGGTACTTAATTTTTTACCCCTCCGTGGGTTGAGGGCAGGGGCTGCCAAACTGAAGAGCCTTTCACAGCCAGAGTGTGACTTGAACATGGAGGGATGTAGTGGGTAACTTATCAAGTGACTGTACAGCCTAACCCTTTCTTTGACCTGGGAAAAGATCACGGGGCGAACCGGGACGGAGAAACCCACGCAGAAATCAAGCTTCATCATGCGTATACCGTACTGAGAGCTAACGGAGCAAATTCAGAAAGCTGTCAGCCAGGACAAATTGCAAGAATAATGTAGGAATGTAAAGAGCTTTTATGGCATAAGCACTTGCTTTCCATGCATCATTTTGCTGTTACACCTGTGTTTCGCTGTTATTCTTTTTTTGCATTTGAAATTCCACGATAATTTATTACAGTACTTACCAGCAGGATTTATTATTTTCACACAAATGGCTCCATCTGCCTCTTCCGGAGATTACTGTGAAGCATTGTGTTGAAGCTGAGCCTCTTTTAGGGTAACAGATGTAAACATGCTACTTTAGTTTGCTTCTCTGTATTCGTATTATCCATTTCACTACCTTTTGTTTCCTGTTGTGTAGTGAGAGATAGGCTTCGAGAGAGTGAAGGAAGAAAGAAGAAAATATCCCAAGAGCATTTTCAGCAGTCAAAAAATCATTGCTTATAAAACAACCATTTTGCCAGGGAGATGAGTCACAGTTAGTGCGTAATGCATTTAGCCAGCCATATTCAAGATTTGTAAAGAGAAATTAACTTTAATTTCATAGCCAGCGAACCACAAAATACTGATAGGCAGACGGATGTCTAGATACATAAACGGCCTACAATAATTCATGAACAATGTGTATAAATGTATGCAGAGTATTCATGTTTGCAAAACATGAAAACAATTGCCATTTTTACTTAAATTTTATTTCGCTCACGTTTACCTTGTGTAGCATTATAATGGGGTATAATGACTTCACCAGTTATTCGTTACAATACAGTTGTATAAGTTCTTTTTGCAAAATACTTATGTTTAACCCTTTCCAGCCCACGTAAATTTCTACAAATCAGAAAATTATCTCTGTCATGCAACTAAGTTAAAATGCCGTAAATACTATATATTTTCAGTAATTATTGTTCAACCACATTTTATTTGAGTTGTATAGTTGAGTTGTCAATAAAATGTCATTTTAATTTGTACTTTTAAGTTCATACGTTTAAATAAGACATTAGATGTACATGGATTAAACTCAAAGCATTTTTTTAATATATATATGTATTCTGTTTGGTCCACTGACAGTCGTCACCTCCACAGGGGAACAGCCAGTCATGGATGAGATTAGGTTCACATCTTCTTGTCATACCATATCATGAAGGCGATGATCTTTTTTTTGGCTCTGTTCAGTAGTCAGAGCTTCCCCACCCTTTCCACAACAGGATTTTGGTCATCCTCTGGCTTGCATCCAGGCATCTCCCACCAGGCCGGTACCTACAGCCTTTCTCTTTCAGGGTCACGATGAGGTTGTAAGAGGAGAACTAATTTTGGTCAGTTGGAAGGCCTTCCACTATCCTCAGAACACCCCTGCCAAGTGATGAAGTCTCACTGGTTGTCATGGTCTGTTCCCACTCTTTCCAGCCTATACAAACACCTTTATCCCCCATTTGTGGGGTCTGCTTTTGTTGTAATGCTTCAGGGAGCTTCTTCGTTTGAAAGGGATGATCATCCTGTCCACGGGTGATCCTCGGGTGGAGTTTTCTCTTTTGCTAATGTACCGGACGCACTTTAAATAGGGGATCATAATCCGGATGTCCTTTAGGGACCATGTTGTTATCATTTAGATAAATAGCATTTCGAAGCTTATCACCTTAAGTACCTGGTCATGTAGTATGCTAACATTTGTTCAGTACGCCATAGGATACTTACAAAAGGCAAGCCATAAAAAACAAATCAAACAAACAAAACTAAAAACGTATACTAACTTATTTACTATGTGTCTATGTGTGATAAATAAAGATTCTTGTTGTTTTTTCTTTGGATCTATATGGCTCAATTAATCAACTGGAGAGGGGCTTTTACGCAAGATGGTAGCGGATGTAATTTCCCCTTAATATATGACTGTTTCGTTTTGTTGTAGATCTACCCAATTAAAGTTTTTAATTTTTTTCAGTTTTATGCATCAGTAAAGATTTGTCGTACCAAATTTGACAAGGTTGTGTTATTAAAAGTTTAATCACCAAATCAGTGAAAATGAATGACAAGATTGCCTGCTCCTGGGCCTGAGTACTGAGAGCATATTACGGCTGCTAAACCTATTTTGTTATAATATAATTGTAAATCCTCTTCCATTCATCAACTATTGAGGCTTTTGCACAAAAGAAGAAATGATCTTGGTTTGTATTTTTTTTCTTTCTGGGATGAGAATTATTCTTGTATAAGAGTATAATTATGATGATTATGTGTTCTGTTGGAGAACTGCTTTAGAATACTTGGTTTCTGCAAGTCTGGAAATCAATAGCTGTTGAAATGGAATTGTTAGTGGCAAAAAAATAATTTAATGACTTATAGGTTCAAAATCTATTCAAACCATTCTGGTTCTTTCTATACCTCTCTGTGAAATGAATTTGTTTAAACAATTACAACGCTTTTTAAAAAGTTGTATAAAACTAGAACAGAAGTAGAAAATGCAGCTATATTAAAAGCCAGTAAAACTTAATTTCCCAATGGATTAAAAAATATATATAATGAAATACGTTATCGTATCAAAATGTTTTGAATTACATTCATAATACCCAGTCCGTTGACTAATAAATGATATCCCTAATTGAGAGACATTAGAACAAACATTATCAGGATTCTGGACACGTAAATGTAAAATATAAACCTAATTAGACACTAATTTTTCTGTTTATCATACATCAGAGTTACTTCTGTACGTCCATAGATTCCTGCTGTCAAATTCTGCACTGAACTCTGGATAGGAATTATAAGTGTTTGGCAGCACAAGAACGGCTCCACATGTTGTGTGCTACAGGTGTGCGATTCAGGCCAAGTCAAACCATAAAAAGGTCATTTCAGTTCAGTTTTTGCAAATCTTATTGGACCCTGCAGACCCTATGCATTTCATACATAACGAAGGAAATTTAAGCCTCTTGATTTAAGAATTATTTTGAAGGTTGAATGTGTGCCACTCTCCTTTTTTGATTTATATAATTCCAATACTCCTTCATTGGCTTGCAGATTGCCAGGCGGGCACGATGAGAAACAATCAATTATGAATTTTGGCTCTTGAACAAGAACGTTGTGGGCCATTGTTTGAACTGCAGCATACGTGCCGTGAAGATCAAGCAGATTCTCCTTATCAGATTTCAACGTGGTTTTTAAGTCCCTTGTCAGTTTTCCCCCCTTAACAGGGCAAGATAAATTTGCAAACTTTGATGGGAAAGTATTGGTGTTAATTGGGAGAATTCATTTAGCGTTAAAATATCTTTACATATTTTTTTGGATGGTCTGGTTGTTTCTCCATGTTGTATGGCTAATCCTGTGTCCCAAAACAAAGCACCCTATTCTGTTCTCATGAATGCAACGCATATTGGTTGCAGATAGTAATTCCCTTCAAGGCTTACCATTAATGTTCCCAAACATAAGACCATGTTTTGGGATAATCAGCACCGACTCTTGTGTAATACGTAAGGGTTTTAGCTTGAAAGCAGCTGCCAAAAGCCTTATCACTACTTCTGATGCTCCGTGTGGATAAATGCATACGCCCCAACAAAGCAAGGTTGTTTTTTTTAAAAAGTGTTTAGGCATACATATCTTTGTGAACACTAGAGGCAAGGCCATCATAACCCGCAGTAGAGTGTAAATGAGATATGGTCTTAAGAGTAGATAAAACTAACCAAAGGGGGAAAAGTTCCCTAAAGGCACTCTTTGAGGATTTTAATTTTTTTGACTTTCATCACTTCACTGTCATTTCCTACCAGGCTTGCCCAAAGTCTTGTCTGTTTCTCAGTCTCCACCGATTTCACAATCGCACTTTCCTGTAATATGTTCCCTCCCTCTGGGGACTTGTTATGGGTTGTGACTTAAGTCAGGCACGTAAGTACATTTACCAAAATAGAAACAATAGTGGCTGTGTGCGTACTTAAGCTATCGAGATTAAACTATGAAGACAAGAGTACAGAGTAAACCCAAACGGTTTGTTTAGGAAAAAAAGCACAGTACCCTCTGACATGCTAAAGCTTTATGTTTTCATCAAAACAATAATAATCTACATACACAGAAGATTTAAAAAATATTTATATATAATATAATTATGTCAATACAGCACCTTCTGCAAGCCTAAGTTTACGTATAGTACCCAGTGCACATCATAACTCATCGTCTGCACAATTAAAATTAACTAACGTGTGTTGCTGCAGAAATTCATGACACAGCCTTTGTGATTGCCAAAATCAACTGTGAAATACAAAATGGACAATACCAAAATGCTATCAGGGAAACAATGTATTTAGGCATTCCGCATCTCCATTGGCCTTGGGTTGTAAACAGCCTTCTGTTTGAGACCAAATCAAAAGTTTGGCCACCAAAAACCTGGTGAAAGGTCAGATTAACATGAGTAATAATAACTTATTCTTTAAAAATAATAATGAAAAAATAATGTACTAATTGTTAAAAATAATGCTAATAAAAAATGATGAATAAAAAATGTAAATTTTGCGTGGGAGGAGAAGAAGAGAAGGGTCCATGACCTAAACGTTAGCCGGGGAGCTGAGGAAGGTTTAAGGCTCTCCAGAAATGATAACCGGGTCGCCGCGCTTTAAAAAACGCTTCTGCATTACCCACAATAATGAGGACTGTCCCGGTTTTATCGGGGCGTCTGGTCACCCTACCTGAACGTGGACAGGGGGAGGCTTTTCAGTTCACTGGGAACCGAGCTTGTGTGATAAATGCTCAGTGGTTATTTCGGAGGTATGTTCACTCTAGCAGCGAAAACAAGGAGGAATTAAATCCCGTCATGCAGTTGGGACAGGACTGCCCTGAGCACCACACTGCCCCGAGCACCACACCTGAAGCATCACAGGTGACCAGAGTGGGTGCTGTAAAGCTGATATGAGCCAGAGTGGGCGGGGGATGCTTCTTATTAGAAGAATAGATAGTATGCGACTATGTCCAAAAACGATGACCACTGAGAGGGGAACTGTGGGTCAGGGACTGTTGCATGCTGCTGAAGCCAAGTTTATGTGAGTGAGTTTAGATCCTGGAAACTTAATCTCACTGGCTCTGAACATAAACTTCTCTCTGTTTAGTGTGACCCGATGCTGAGATAAACACTGGAACACCTTCAGTAAGCATGAATCATGCTGGGCTTGTTTTCTGCTATCCACCGACATGCCGTCCAGGTAGATGGCAACGGCTGGAATGCCTGCCAGGATCAGGGTCATACTCTTCTGCACACAGCTTGGTGCTGAGCACAAGCCGAAAGCTTGTACCTAAAGTTTCATCTGTCTTTACATCATTGATCTGTGGAAAAGCGTTGTGAGTTTGTCAGTGGGCAGAGGGCACTTGTTTGGTACGACAGCTTTTAACTGAACCCAAAGCCTTCCTCCCCATTTTCTTGACCGCGTCCGAAAGGTTTTATGACCCAAGAAGGCAGGTCTCAACAGGATCTCTGATGTTCATATCCAGTGGCCACTGGAGCAGTTAGGATGCAGCGTTGCGTAAGATCAGTGGCACCCACTGAAGGGGCTGACTCACAGGGATTCACCAGTGAGCAGCACCTGCATGCAGAACACTTAATTTTACCACACATGCTGCAGCTCTGACTCAGAGCAGTGAAAAAAATGGCTCACGTGTCAAATCTAGTGGAGCCGCAGTTTTTACAGCGGCTGGATAATACCTCCCTCTCGACGATTTGACTAGCTGCGTGAGGACTCCATGTAGCAGAAGTAACCGTCTCCTGATGTTGGACATCCCGTTGTGAGAGAGATAAAATGTGCAAATCAAAGGAGTATAGCGCAGCCACAAATTGGGTCTAGGGAGAAAGATTAAACTATGCAATTATCATTCAAGGAATCAAATAGAGGGAGAATCAGTGATGTTTAACCGTTTGGAATGGCTCTCAAAACATTTGAATGAGCACTCTGCATCTCTTGTGACACCATACTTCCTAATACTCATTACCAATCAGTCCCATTAACACCAGCTACTCCTTGCATTCCAGATTATTAAACTTCCTGGTGTGCTTGAAGGCTGTCATTTCCCTGCAGAAGTTAGCTTAATATACCAACAGACAGTTTAACACAAGCACACCAGACATAATAATGGTGGTGTGAATGGCTTTTATGTGATGCCTAACTTTCCGATGTTTAGGGTTATACAATTTGCTATTTCAAAATGGAAACCACATTTCAAATGACAATGCATTGTTTCGCAGGCCTACAGAGTAAAAGACCCACACAGAGGAACAATGAACCTGAGAAGTATGGCTCACATTGGTTTAAACCGCTGATTGGGACATTCATTAGGTGCGATTGGTTGCTTCAATCTACCTGTAAGCCACATATTAAGGTTTGAATGGTAATCAGTGCTTTAATTATGGAATCCACACAATTAAATCCTGTGAGCATTATCCAAATTAAAGGCCTGACACATTGGAGGATGCAGCCAGAAATGATAACATTCTTTCTAAAACGGAGCCTTGTAAATGGAAATAACCTTGTTAAGTTATTTCGCCATTTAAGCTTGTTAAGAGTGTATCCCCAAAAGACATACAGTGCAATGGATATGTGTTCATTGTTCGTTAATGTTCACAATGTGTGAGCTATCTGCTGTTGCTGTGATCATGACTTTAATGCTACTCTGATAACACTTGGGATGTAATATTCAATAGTGGCCTCAAGAAATAAGAAAACCAGAAGTTTATTGCTAATACAAGCACAGAGCAAAACAGTTCCAGCGACTTGCTTCATATAGCAAAGTCAATATATTATGTGGATCAAATGTGTCGGTGTTACTTTTGTGTAATTGATTTTACACATTTTAATAAATTAATACTTTAAAAAAAATCAATAAGCAATCGCCTATGTGTATATA
>JAOVYW010006692.1:0-11338 GCA_025775045.1 Hiodon tergisus
CCACTTCGTTTACATCTGCGTCCTTCTCAAGAAGGCCTGTCCAGGTCGGGCATTTCCTCTTCCATGCGTGTCACAGTTGGCCCCAAGTCTCTGCCTAGCATGGCGGTTATCTTTTGCTGTACCATGCGTCTCCCTGTCAGCCACCTTGTCACACTCTTACCCTCGCCCTGGTGTCTAGGAATCGCTCCATGCGTCTCCGGTTCCAGAAACCGCGTCTGGTCCATGTTACAATTTTTTCTTTCCTTTTTCTTTCGTAGAGACTAAAGCAATGTTAGTTTATAAATGCCACGTAAAACACCAATGTAGGGTTGAGGTAAGTCTCTAAGAAACCGGACTGGTTCTCTTCACTGTTTCTTTCAGTAATTATCTGTAATTCAATGGTTACATGCTCTTTTCTGTAGTGTTCCATTTGTAGCACACAAAACATAAAATAATACAGAGACAAACCGCCACAGAATATTCAAAAAACCCCACAAAGTAAACAAACCAACAAATCTAATTTCAATAACTTCACAAAGGCATAACAGAATAGAAATATAAATGGTAAAAATAAATACTGCCACCGATACACACCAGTTCCCATCAGCTCTCCTGATTTTTCTTTAAGACTCCAGACACACTTTGCAGGCCAGCGTTTAACAAAATCTACCATTAGTCACGATAACTAGCTGGTTATCCCACAATTTATCATATCGATGCTACTACTAGTAATCCTAATTTTCATGTAAGATTTTTCAGCTAACTAGTTTGCTGTACAACAGCTGTACAGTTAAACAGAATTAAAACTTATATAAAACATTATCATTTTTACTATTATTTATTATTTTTGGCTGCAATTGTTATAGCAACTTACGCCAAAGTTGGTGTCACAAGTTACCAAGTCAAACCATGAGGTAGGAATCCACCCACCAACACCGCCACAAGTTACACGGAGGGTAAAGTTTAACATGGTGTTTATATTCTCCAACAGCGCCTAACAAATGTTATACACCGCTTGGTTGTAAATTAACAGTGAATATTTGTTTCTCCCCTACGGCACGTTTTGGTTAAGAAATGTCGCAAATTAATATTACAAACATATTGCTTCAGTAAAATTCCAGCAGTATATATTGGTAAAGTGTAAAATTTCAAGCTGTTTACGAGTGAGCTCAAACTAATAATGGTGGCAATAAATATATTTTATCGACGCTGCAGTTGCCATTATAGTTGCTTAGCATAGTGGATCCCCTACCAACTCTTTCATCGTGAGGCACTCTCTGAGTAGTTTGTCTTTCCAGTTACTCCTAAAATAACTAGACCTTCTTGATCTTCATCCTTCATCCTCTTGAATTTCGCGTCTGAAGTTACATCTCAAGTGAGTTATTTTAAGTTCACTCTCTGAAATAAATGAAAAAGAAATTCAAAAGTCGCATTAGCTTTAGGTCAAGGTATCGAAATATAACAATACATTCTTAAAACTAGTGTTGGAAAACCAACACTTTGACTAATTGCACTTTACAGGACTGTATTTCATAGCGTTCTTTTATTCGTAAGTATCTTATTTCATCTACTTAATTACTTAATCATTTTACAAATTTCTTCTACTTTAATTAGCTGTGTAGCAAATTAAACACTAAACTGTGACCACAAGGTTTAAAAACAGATAAAAAACTAAATAAATATGCTTGTCTACGTCCCACAGTTTTCAAAAATGATAAGGCACATTTTCCTACTGAGGGGTTTTAGAATTACTGTGAAATATATAATTTTGGTTTTAGCAAATGATGATAAAATACTAGAAACAGCGATGAACTGGGGCTTAGCTGTGCAAGTGATTTCCCGTCATCCATGTGTTCGGACTTCTTACAGACTGAAAATGTGAGGCATTGAACCAACATCATCACAGCTTGTCACCTTCTCTTCAGGGAGCAGAGTATGCTCATTCCAATACCTCTCCTTGGGGAAATATCACTTGCTGTTCCCACTGAGTGTAAATCTGTGAAGCCTGCAAGGACGCCAGCTTTATCATATTCAGTAGGATATGGTTGCACTGGCCAATGCATATTTGAAGATAGTGGGTTAGAGGTTAGCACTTGCACACCCAGTGTTTTTGGTAGGTGCAGAGCAGTCTAAAGAAGGTCATTGAGCAAACCTTGATTGTTAAGAGCAAATTAAATACATTGTATATGAGCATAAAGGCAGTGTGGGGACTTTATTGTTTCTATAAGATCATGGGTTTGCACAATATAAATATAAATGGAGCTGATTTATAGTTTACAGGTCTACACAGAATTGATTATTAGGGAATTGTAAGCAAAGACACTAATAAAGCTATATTCTCATCATAGCTGTCTTCTAATTCTCACCTAGCTTATCACCATCCCTTACATTACCCTCAAGGTTTCAAATAACGGTGTCCCTCTCTAACATCATTTTTTTCTTTCCCTCTCTCACCCTTCTCTGGGTGCTGGGTGACTTAAGAGCTGAGAGAGAAATAAAAGGAGTACGCAAAGGAAGCACTGACTGACTTACAGACGTACAGAGAAGCAAAAGGAGGAGTAGAGACCGAGACATACAAACGCAGTCATGCCTGAAGCTAAGGAGCCAGGTAAGGAATATGAAGATGATTGCTCTTTGAAGCACATTGCACACTTTTTGCATATTTGTCCTGCCGAATTTTGTTTCTCCATGTTTCTACCATTTCATCCTTTACATTAGAACTAAAACCGGCACTTAACAAAATGTTAATTGTTAAAATTGATTATTGCATGAAGATCAACTATATATTTATGAATGATAATCATTTGTAAATAAATGTGTGTGTGACAGCTTGCAATGAAGTAGCCATGCATAGGTACACATTAAACATTATGGATTCTAATTATTCCTTAAAATACATCAGTGGCTTCACATGCATAATTCTACACTTGCGCTAAATAAAAAGCAATGTATTAGTGTAAATTGTAGGCGTGATGAATGTCTGATCCATCGAGAATTGAATGCTAAGGTTTGTAGTTTTTAAAAAAGGAAAGGAGTCAGTGGGTGAAGAGAACAGGTGGTAACAACAGTGAGCAGTTAAGACCATGGGTCTTAGTTAGAAGTAGAGATTAGCTTGCTGAACTTTTTGACCAGGATTAGGCTAAAATGTTTGGGTTCCCTTCTGCTGTAAACGTTTAAAAATAGTAAGTGAGACATACTATACATCCTGCAAGAATGTACTTAGTTCATTTCAAATAGTTATTGACAAAGGAGCATGTTACATATTACAATATATAATACGATGGCAATAGAGTGCTAAGCCCAATTACTCTTGCTAAAATAAACGGCAGCTGTGTCATTCAAAATATAAGAGCACAGGCCAGATATACACGGATAAAAACAATTAGGAAATTTAGGGCCAGCGTTTTTTAGAAGAGAATAATGAAAAGCTAGAGATAAGCAGAAGCAACAGGGTAATGGTGAAATCAAAGTAGGAATATTATATTATATTATATTGTAGTATTGTTTCTCTTTTACTGAGTATTGCATCTCAGTGTTCTATGAGATTATTCATATTCATATAATATTCATATTATGTTTTTGTTTTTTAAATGATACAAACATATTTGTCAAGTACCAATGCTGTGACAAAATGTAAAAACATTGCATTAGTGATCTATGCACTGTGCTTATGGTATCGATGCAACATCAATGGTTAAAATAAAATAGCAATCAACATTGTAAAACTTTTATATCTGTATATAGTTTGTCAGATGGAGGGAGGTTTAAAATATGACTGGCCTCACCCCCCGTCGAGCCATCTGCTTTTTTTTAGCTGTTCCTGTGACCTAATGTCACTGTAAATCATCACAGTGATGGAAATCTGAGAAAGGCAAATAGTGTGATAGTGTGTGTGGGAACTGGAGAAGGAGTGAAAAGGTGTGCCAGAGACAAGTTTGGTGACCATCTCTCACTCCATTTGACTCCATAACTATAATCTTCATAACATGTATAATTCCTTTCTTAATCTGTATGGGGTTATTAAACACAGTTAATTTGTAACATTTTAGTGTTTTCACTAGGCATACTATACGACTATCGGCAATCTTCCCTTTCTCCTCCTCTTATCTCCCATCTGCCATTTTATCATCCTGCCTCTGACTTTTTTTTTTGGTGCATAATCATGTTAGGTATACACGATAACTTAATCCCTTAACATACCCTTTTCTTTTCCTGACACAGCAAAAAACTGATCTTGGTCCAATGTCATCTGAAAAACTGCAATTTACAGTTTCTGAAATAAATTTGGTTTATAAAAACAAGTCTAAAAATAAGTTTTTAAGACAATAATTACACCCTGATTCCTTCTAACGGTTTTGATGGCCCCTAATTTAAAAATTCAAACAAGCTGTTTATATCCATTAAGATTCTTACAGACTTGGGATAGAATTTTAAGATTAGTTGTTATGCGTGGTACGGTATGAGACTAAAATTATGTTGCACACGAAGACCCTGCCAGTGTGTTTTTAGGCATGCTTCAATCTTGATTCAGTAGCATTTACAATATAATAGCATAATATCACATTTACCAGTATTATCATGTCCTATCCCCTCCTCCTTCATATCTCCTTCTTTCCATTTCCTTTTAATCTTTCTCTCTTCCCCTCCCTTCCTTAAAAAAAATTCCACTCACCCTTTAACCTTTCTCCCTCCCCATATCTCTTGTTACATCTAGGCATCCTGCCACTCTGATGTGACATATCTGTATAACATCCTGTCATATCAAGTTTTATAGAAATATTACATCAACAGCAGTAAAAAAATAGTTAATTGCTTTCTCCAACTGTCCGTTTCTCTGATCCCTTATATCACCTGTTTTTGCCTTTCCTTTTCTACTCTTCTGACACCTAACACTGAATGAACACAGTAAAATTTTAATTTAATGAAATTGATTATTTACTATATTACATACTTATGATACCTTCACACAAACCCATAAAGAGAGGGAACCTCCATTGGAATGTCTATAGGCCATAATTCTTATCATCATTCTAGTATCATCATTCCACCCCTGTGCCTATTTCGTTTCCTCCATTTCCTAGACTCTTTCCCATTTTATCCTTTCAAACTTAATATTAACTGCCATTAACTTTCTTTCATGCTCTGATCTTTTCCATTATTGCACACTTTCATTTAATTAAATTTATATAATGAAAACCCCTTGTAGCAAAACAGGGCACTCTTGGTCCAAGAGTAACCGGACTTAAGGAAGTGGAGGGTTTGTTTATGCCATTTATTCAACATTTTTTCCTCACTGAAGTTAAACAAACAAAAAAACACCCTTTCGGGAATAAAACACAAAGTAAACACCTTTTTAGATTTTAACTATCAAACTTAAAATCAAAACTTAAACGTAAACAAATAAATAAAAACATTGACAAAAGAACCACCGCCAAACAGACTTTTCAGTCTAACCCTCTCTTAGACAGCAGTGCTTTACAAACACTTGAGTGGTCCAATCAACCAAACTACACTCAGGTGCACAAATTAGGCCCTGGGTGGGTGGGGCTCCACAGCTTGCCTGTCCATCAGGGCCTGCCTAGTGAGTTCTTAGGGCCGAGGGTGGGGCTCCTGGCAGCCTTCCAAAGTCCTCCATGTCATATAACTGTAACTCTTATCACCAGAACTGTCAAACCACAAACTGATTTACTGAGTGGCTTATCTGTACCTTCTAATGCTGCCAAAATACCATAAATGCTCCAGCTACCCTAACCCTATCCCTTTATGGGTACCAATCAAATACCCTAGTACTAGACCATACTATAAATAGCAGACTTTTTTATTAGTAAATTATTAGTAGATTATTTTTTAACTTGGTAACTATTGAAACGTCTCAGTTAAGGTGTCATTCAAGTTTGAGATAATTAGAGTTTAGTCAGAATTGATTACCTGTTTACAACCGTCAGAGTGACACTAAACATGTACTTTTTGTAAACCATTGGTGTGTGTGCAAACTAAAGGATGTTAAATCTGCATCAAAAGGGAGAACATTGATTAATGCCCACATTCGATGTGCTAATCATCTCTTCGCTGGACATCTATGTTGCAGGAATGCTCCGTTTACATTTTATTTGGAGTTACCATCACGTAGTGGCGATGGGTGGTCTCTGAGTTCGGGAATGCTATGACAAATACAGACAGATGAATGACATGGTATTCACCAATAAATCTACAAGTTTATCTTTTTTAAATTAACGTTATTAACTATGATACCAGCACTTAACAGTAAGAATCTCTTAGCTAAAAAGAAATGAGGAGATTCGATCACTGCTGTCAGTGGGAATAATTAGTCGGGTGTATCTCCAGATTTCTTGTTCAGAATGAATTTTTTTTGGAAGAAAATGATAGCTAGATAGGCAAATAAAAAAACCAAATAAACAAAAAAAAACTTGGTTCTAATAAAAACATAAAATTATGAATACCATAGTGTATAATTATTACGCTACAGTGATGCCATGCCTAGAATTGATTAGCATATTCGAAATTAACATTCGTGTATAATAATAATAATAAGAAGAAGAATAATAATACATTCAATTACTCCTACAAAAATATTTAAATGAATATTGAAAAGAAAACTGCAAAAATGGGAGATTTTAGGAGAGATATGGCATGTGTCCATTGATAATTATGATGCATTTTGTTGTGATTCTGCTTCTACTAAAGAATATGACTATATCGATTTTTAAGGCTAAAAAATAAATAAAATAAATAAAAACAGAAATAGGTAGCAGCACTAATGTAGGCTTAAAATTACTACACTGAAAGAGCATGTGAGGAAATCAGGGCCTCACAGTAAACATGAATTCTCATGTTGTCCTAATAAGCTATATCACTTTTAATGTTGGATATTTAAGCACTTCAGTAATAAATTAAGTGAATTTATAGAGTTAATTTCTGACATCTATCATTCATGAACAATTACCACACTTATCACACTGTTCTGACTATCAACATATTACTGCTCAAAATTTCACCACCTTAATAAAATATCAGCAGCAGTTTTTAGTTTGGATACTATGGACTGTTTATAAGCCAGTCCTCTAACCTCTAACTTTAGTCAAATTATTAAAAAACAAGAAGGGACTGAGAGTAGCCATTCTAGGGATAAAGAGATTGTGATGACTCCAGAAAGTTTCTGCAATATCTCCAAGACCGTTGAGGATGGGCTGGTTGGTCATTGATGTAATCTGACATACAGAAACCCACATACCCATAACTTAAATTTCCTGAAAATCTCAGAGTGCCAGTTCTTCCAATTTGAACTTGGAATGTATGAGGGGGATCACTGCTTCAATAACGATTTAAAAATCAGAGGTGTTATAGGCACATGACATTCCTTAATGGTACTGCAAACGGGCTGACTAACGTGCCAGGAATGGTGTCTTGTAACCCACAGGCAGGAGTCAGACAGGGTGCCAGTTCAACATGACCCTTCATGCCCTTATTACTGGCAGCAGCGTCAGCAGAGACATTTAGATAGCACACTCTTCTTTCTCTTCTTCTTACTCTTCCAACTGGGCAGCACAGATTGTCTCCTAAATATAATGTCTTCTAGATTACAAATTGTCACCACACTCCAATAACTCTCCATGGGAAATTATCCCTGCTTTTTAACATAAGTGTAAATCCGTAAAAACTGTCAGCATGACAGCTGAATCACACCCAATAAGAAGTAGAATTTCTAGTCTTAACCAAATTCCAAATCTAACCGCATCAATGTCTTTAGCCGTCCTAAACTTGCAACACGTTCTCACACCCGAAACGTCAAAACACTGACCTTTTGGCAGACACCCGAGAAAGACATATGTCGACCCCTAGGTTACTCGTGTAATTATTAAATATAACCAGAATAGAGCGCCGTTGTCTATTTTTGAATTAAGCAGCTTGTGCATTATCAACCTGTTTTTTTATAAATTAGCTTAATTCTATGTTACTGATTAAGACAAACAGAACTTATTGCCATCCTAACTGTACGACTCATGTTTAAGAATCTCAAGAGGTCGTTTCTCTAGGGCTTACTGAATCATGACCATTTTTGTTTGATAATGGCCGAAGTAGATATATTGACCTTTTTAAAAATACTGACCTCATTGACAGTTGATAGAAACAGGCTGACTTCCGTGCGAGAGTCTGGTGGGGTTTTTTTGAAAACAGGAGAAAATTAGAGAAATAATATTAAGCTATTTCTCACCGGTGAAATGCAGATTTGGCGCAGTAGCTGATTTGGTTCGTGTTTTCAAAAAATGTTTATAAAGATCGATACCAGATCCGATCCAGCAGCCTTCTGGCAAAAATCAACAGTCAATGATGTCAGTATTTTTTATTCAAAGTCAATATATTTACATTATCAATCAAAAATTATCGTGATTCAGTAAACCCTGGAGAAACGACCTCTTTAGATTCGTTTGAATTCTTACGACCTAAATCGTAAAGCTTCGAACAAATATTGAGACTTGACTTTTGTAAGGAACCGAATGAACACAACGTGGTACTGCTTTGGCATGGTTAACACAAATTCAATTTTGTGGTAATTAGATAATTTGGTAACTATATATGAATACATAAATTAAACAAATACTAACATTGTAATTTTGTAACAAACCCCTGACCCTATATAAGAATGTCAGTACGTGTTGCTTATCTTATTCAGTAACACACAATTAGGCTAATTAACACATAATAAATAAACTACAGATTGATAATGTTCGAACTGCTTTACTCAAAACAGGTACAGCGCTCTCTTCTGGTTATATTTAATAACTACACGGGTAACCTAGGGGTCGATACATGCCTTTCTCGTGTGTCTGCCCAAACGTCAGTGCTTTGACGTTCCTGTATGAGGAACGTGTTGCAACTTCAGTTCGGTGCGAGCCAGCTATATCCTCCGCACCATGGCCCCCTTCTGGTAGTACAGGGCTCAAAAACTATCAATGTCTTCGTTATAACCACATTTGTTTTATCCAGATAAGCTTCAAATATGGGAAACATTCTTTGAGATAAAGTAGTTTTTGTTTGTACAGAAATGAGTGTTGGGGGGTATTGCTTCTTTCCACTTATGTTCATAGTTATCATGAACATGAATATCTCTTTTAACTTGCAGTATAAATAACCCTTACATTCTCAGAACTCATTTAGATAATTTATATTAAGTATACTGAATCATAGGTTGGCTACTCTGAAGGTGTATAGAGTTATAGGAAGTGGATACTGTAATGGTCAGATTTTACCAGATTAACAAATCTTTCTGTTCAAGACTCATATTCCCAGCCACAGTAACCTAACCATGGTACGATTATAAGTTATTACTTGTAGAATATAAGAAAGTGTCACTCGCCATTCACCGCACTGATTTCGGAATCAGGATTGGCCTACGTAGAAGGCTCATGACCCAACCTAAAACATTTTAGTTATCACAGATTTGTTATTTCCCCATGTTTCGTAAGGCATAGACCTGTATGTATTGCTGTATTAATAATGTCCTATCAAGTACAAATTATTGTTGGCATCACTCATGGGTGATTCATTTATAAGGTAACGTTCCTTTTATCTTTGCTTTTCAGAGAAAGCACCTGAGGAAACAGGTGAGTGAACTACACCAGTCAGGCTGGTTTAGGATTGTCTGGGTCTCTTTATTCTTTGCTTGATACCTTCAAGGAGCATAAGTCCACACACTTCTCATAATACACTGCCTATGTTGAACTTGTTTCTATTTTTACTGGAAGTGGAAGCAGAAACAGGTAACAGAGCATGGTGTAGTTTTTATGGGGAAATCTGAAAAGGATACAAATTGATTTATTTTAAGAAACTTTGTTTTCATAGCTGCCCTGACAAGGACCGTATATTTACAGTATTTTACAAACACAAACGGAAAGTACAAAACAATGAAACCTTAAATAAAAACATAAAAGAATTTAAGCATTTAAAAAAATATTACATTTGTTTTCTCATCTAAGTGTAACTGGCAAGTGGTTTACCATTGCATTTTGCTCTTCCAACAGACTGGAAAATGACATTGCAATTTTCTGTTAACTGAAATATATGAACTGATAAAGCGGATGACAAAATGTGTGTGTTTGTGCATTTGGTGAGTGTGTGTGCGTGTGAATGTGTGTGTGTGTGCTTGTACGTGAGGTGAGTGTGCGTGTGTGTGTGTGTGTGTGTGTGTGTGTGTGTGTGTGTGTGTGAGTGTGAGAGTGCATATGTGTATAGACTTATGGGAGTAATTTCCAGAATCTGTATTTTCATTTATTAAAGATTTTGTTGTCATGGTTATTGTAAAATCATGATTTACTATTTTGCATTGGTATTTAAAAATATTTATTAACAACTGCGACTGTGTTGTTCTAATAGAGAAGACCTCTGAAGCAGAAGGTAAGAGAAAATAATTAATAGAATGTATCTTCAATAGATATATCAAGATTTAACATACAATGTGCAAGTTGTCACCACTTCCATATTAGTAACATGATATATATTTTTTCATATATATATATCAATTTATGTGTGTGTGCGTGGCATGCATTTGTGTATTTTCCTGTATTGACATTGAGACTTAGGGCTGGACCAAATCAAAGTCATCACACCATGATAAAGGTTTCGAAAACTTAAAAAATTCCTTGAGAACTATCCTTGAGAACTATTCCTGAAGAACTATTCCTTAAATTCCTTGAGAACTCCATTGTAGACGAGGAAGTGGACTGTTATTGTCTGACAAAATCTTACATCGCAAGCCTCTTGCAAGAACATATTTATTAGACAATTTCGAAAGCTATCACGGATTGAACAAAACAGAAGTAAAAAAAGTATAAAGCAAATATAAAGCATTTCTTTACATTTCTTTACATCTGAATAATAATACTCTTTCTTTGGAGAGCTCAGGGAGCGGTGTCTCTTTCTGTATTTGCAGATATATTTCTTTTGTATATTTATCTTTGTAGTCCAATAGATAGATGTTTAGAAATTTCCGTACAGTACATTTTCATTTCTCAGTATGTCCCATCTGTGACATTGCATTACATTCAGCTGTTGACTTTTTAAAGGCACAGTGCACAATTCAAATGAACCCCTCGACCGAACTCCAGCGTAGCGAATGTCAGCAAACTGGAATACTAGGAGGGAATGCATGACCACTGGAAATCCTAACATTAGGTTTTAAACCTTAGACATTTTAATTTTTGAATTATATCCCAGCATAGGTTAACAATACCCCCCTCAAATTAAAATAAGATAGTGGAAAGGGATACAAGCACACACACACACACACACACACACACACACACACACACACACACACACACACACACACACACACACACAC